>CM019069.1:127209685-127459685 GCA_009667805.1 Leptobrachium leishanense | reverse complement strand
GCTTGGCTGGTGTCTCATTCAGGGTACCCACTATCACTCTAAGAAGGCCCAGAGCGGCCTTCTGGAAATCAAAAGAGGCTCCAAGGCAGAGGATCGGAAAAGCAGGTCTGGAGCTACAGATCAGGCTGCTCGAGGCACTGAGTTCTGAGCAACTCAGCGGCCGGGCTGATCTTGGTAAGGGGTTGTCTGGAGAGCCAGGACTGACAGAAAGAATGCCGGCTGGGTTGAGTAGAGGTAACATCACTGCTCTGCATGGAGAAAGCCTGTGGAGTCATGGGTTCGATCCCAGCGAGCAACCTCTCCAGTAAGTGTCCTTGGGCAAGACACCTAACGGTACATACTCGCCACCCAGGACATACTTGAAACCGAGAGAAATCTCAATGTATCCTTCCTGGTAAAATCCTTTTACACACACAAGGCATATAATCACGCCCCAGAGAGAGCACGCTTAAGCGGCTTTGTAAACAAAGACAAATAAAATGCAGTTATTAGTTGCTAAAACATGCCATGTACCATAGAAATATCCAGCAGTGTATTTTGGCCTAGGCCGACAAGACCTAGGCCGAGGGCGACACTTTCTATGGGGCGGTGGCCCCACTGCTCAGCGGGACCGGCCGCCACCCCATGGGACGGTTGTGACCCACCACACCGTGGGACAAAATGCTCGGGTTCTTGAATACCCGGCCACCGAGCATTTCTGTCCCAGAGCTGCAGCGCTGGGAGGAAGTGGTCATATGACATCACTTCCTCCCAGCGCTCCACCATGCTGCAGCAGTGTGCTGCAGATTCCGGGACGGAGGTTCCAGTCGCCAGCACCCAGCCACAAGCCGCCAGCCCCCAGGTTAACGGGGGGGGGGGGTTAAATTAAATGAAAAGAGTGGGGGGGTAAATTAAATGAAGCGCGGGGGTTAAATTAAATGAAGAGTGGGGTTAAATTAATGAAAGGGGTAGGAATTAAATGAAGAGTGGGGTTAAATTAAATGAAAAGAGGGGGGTAGAAATTAAATGAAAAGAGTGGGGGTAGGAATTAAATGAAAAGAGTGGGGGTAGAAATTAAATGAAAAGAGTAGGGGGTAGAAATTAAATGAAGAGTGGGGGTTAAATTAAATGAAAAGAGTGGGGGTAGAAATGAAATGAAGAGTGGGGGTAAATTAAATGAAAAGAGTGGGGGGTAGATATTAAATGAAGAGTGGGGGTTAAATTAAATGGAAAGAGTGGGGGTAGAAATTAAATGAAAAGTGGGGGTTAAATTAAATGAAAAGAGTGGGGGTAGAAATTAAATGAAAAGAGTGGGGGTTGGGGATTAAATTAAATGAAAAGCGTGGGGGGTTAAATTAAATGAAAAAGTGGGGGTTAGGAATTGAAAAGAGGGGGGTTAAATTAAATGAAAAGACTGGGGGGTTTGAAATGAAATGAGTGGGGAGGATTAATGAATTGAAAAGATGTGGGGGTTATGAATTGAAAAGAGTGGGGGGTTTAAATGAAATGAAATGAGGTGGGTTAATGAAATGAAAAGAGTGGGGGCGTTTGGAATGAAATGAGTTTTATTGCTGTGGAGCTCTGATATACGCTCATACACAGTGCATGTCTGTGGGTTTTATTGCTGTGCAGCTCTGTGATACGCTCATACACAGTGCATGTTTCTGTGGGTTTTATTGCTGTGCAGCTCTGTGATACGCTCATACACAGTGCATGTTTCTGTGGGTTTTATTGCTGTGCAGCTCTGTGATATGCTCATACACAGTGCATGTTTCTGTGGGTTTTATTGCTGTGCAGCTCTGTGATACACTCAAAGTGCACGTTTCTGTGGATTTTATTGTTTAACCGATTAGAGCATCTGTGATCCAGTATACTTGACATGCATGGCTGATCTTTGTAAAAATGGAATTTTTATACATTTCATAATTTTATTTGATTATCTCAATAGATACAACAGTTGAAACGGTATACAAAATATACAAGTAGGCACTTGGTATCCACTTTTAATATCAAGAGAGGAAAAGGCGGAGCTCTAAGAGGAAAAGGTGGAGCCTAAAGAGGAAGGGCGGGGTTTAACCAGGAAGAGGTGTGTCAGGATCTATCCCGTTGGTGATGGTAGACAACTCAAGGGACGTCGTGGAGGGCGAAGGTACAGAAGGGTTAGGCAGGAATCAGCTGTCTTGGTCACAATCTGGGTCATACACAAATCAATAAGGCAGAAATAGGCAGAGCTAGGCAAAGGGGAACTGCTTCAATACCGGAGCAAGGATGGAATGGCATTCTGGCCTTTTAAACCCTCTGGCTCCCTCTGCTCCAATAGAAGGCCTGTGATGTCATCAGGGCGCGCCATCTTGTTGGAGCCCAGTCGCCAGAGGCCCAGGCAAGGCCTGAAGCCTAGCACTGCGGCGGAGGCCGCCACCCGGCTGCGGCGACACCACCCACGAGGGAGTCGGCAACTCGGCACCTGTACCCTCTGGGACACTATGAGGAGGTGAGACCGAGACCCTGACCCCGGCCCGCAAGGAACCACCAGACGCCCACGCAGGCCGCCTCGCCGAGACCCGAGCAGAAGCGCCGGAAAACCGGAGAGGCTGTCGTGCCAGGCGCCGATGGGCCAGCGGTCCTGACAGAACCCCCCCAAAATGCGGGACCTCCGGACACGCAACGGGCCGAGACGACCCGGATGAGCGAAATGGAACTCATGGACTCGAGCAGGAGCACGGATCCCATCAGCAGGTTCCCAGGAGCGGCCCTCAGGGCCGTAACCCCGCCACTCTACCAGATACTGAAGGACACCCCGGCGCCAGCGAGAATCCAGAAGGCGAGCCACCTCAAACTCAGGGGACCCATCAACCGACACAGGAGGAGGAGGTGGCAACGTGCGACCAGAAAAGGGATTGGGACAAACCGGCTTAAGGAGGGAAACATGCACCACCGGATGAAACCGGTAACGTCGAGGCAAACGAAGGCATACAGCAACAGGACCAACCAAAGCCGCAACAACAAAGGGACCAATAAATCGAGGACCGAATTTACGAGTAGGGCAAGAAAGCTGGATAAAACGAGTCGAGAGCCAAACCTCTTGCCCAACCCGATATGAGGGAGATGCAGAACGGCGACGGTCGGCATATGCTTTGTACGTGGCCTGGGCAGCAAGAAGGCTCTCGTGCCGCGGAACGACAGCGTTTAAGTGCCTGTAGCCGTTCGATAACGGTCGGAACGGGTGTACCGGAGGGCAAATCAGGAAAAGGGGATGGATGGTATCCGTACAACATAGAAAAGGGAGAACAATGAGTGGAATCGTGCATTATAAGCAAATTCTGCCGTACCTGGAAGGTCAGCCCAGTCATCCTGTAGGTATGTAGTGTAACAACGAATGTAGGTCTCTAGGGATTGGTTAACTCTCTCTGTCTGCCCGATAGTGTGTGGATGATGTGCTGTGGAAAGGTCAACCGCTATACCTAATGCTTGACAAAAATGTCTCCAGAACCTGGAAGTGAACTGGACACCCCTATCTGACACAACTGATTTGGGAACCCCGTGAAGTCGGAAGACCCCCTGAAGAAACAAAGATGCGGTTTTGGCTGCTGTGGGAAGACCAGAAGCCGGAATAAAGTGGGCCATTTTAGTTAATCGATCAACTGTGACCATGATGGTAGAGAAACCTCTTGAAGGGGGTAGATCCCCTATGAAATCTACTGTAACATGGGACCATGGAGTTTCAGGAACCGGAAGGGGTTGTAGGAGACCGGTGGGTTTCGTGTGAGGACTTTTCATTCGAGCACAAGTCTGACAGGAGCTGACATATTGTTTCACATCACGAGAAAGGCACGCCACTGGAAGTATCGGGTAATCAGTTCTTTTGTTTTTCGCTCTCCCGGATGGCCATTGGCCACTACTAGGAAGAGCATGAAAAGTCTGTAGGACCGTCAAACGGTCCTCTTGAGGTACAAAAATACGTTGTTGGCAAGAAGACGATGTCGATGCCTGGGTCTGTAAACAAGTAGCAGAATGTTCTCGTATATTATTCATTAAAGAGGTGGTGACACCAAGGAAATGTTGCTGTTGCGGGATTGTCTCCTCTGGAGGTTCTTCTATGCCTCTCGCTGAGAGACGAGAGAGAGCACCTGCTTTCCCATTTTGGGTTTCTGGCCGGTATGTAACATGAAAATCAAAACACGAAAAGAACAAAGACCATCGAGTTTGTCTTGGCTTCAAGCATTTAGCGGTACGGAGGTATTCCAAGTTCTTATGGTCCGTTAACACCGTGAAGGGATGTTAGCTACCCTCCAGGAGGTGATGCCATTCCTCCAGAGCATTCTTTATTGCTAACAGTTCTCTGTCGCCGATATCGTAGTTCATCTCCGCAGACGTTAATTTTTTGGAATAATATGCCACCGGATAGAGGGTCACTGCGAGAGGTTTCCTTTGGGACAGGACTGCTCCCAGTCCCGTCTCCGATGCATCGACCTCCAGGATATAAGGCAGAGTAGGATCCGGAATAGCCAGAATAGGCACAGAACAGAATTTTTGTTTTAAGAGGTCCAGGGCGGTCTGTGCTGTTGGTGTCCACCGGAATCTGGCAGCTTTTCTTGTTAGGATAGTGAGAGGCATTATGATCGTAGAGAAATCACGAATGAATCGTCTGTAGAAGTTGTCAAATTCTATCAGCCGTTGTACCGCCTTCTTATCGGTTGGCACCGGGCAGGTTTGTATGGCTTCTACTTTTTTTTTATCCATCGCTACACATCCAGGAGTCAGTTCAAAACCCAGGAAATCGATTCTACTTGCTTCGAATACACATTTCTCAATTTTGGCGAACAATTTATGGGTGCGGAGACGATTCAACACTGTGGTCATGTGGACTCTATGTTCCTGTAGGGAAGGTGAAAAGACCAGTATGTTGTCGAGATAAACAACTATATAACTGTCAAGAAGGTCACAAAATATATCATTCAAAAAGCGCTGAAACGTGGCAGGGGCGTTGCATAGCCCAAAAGGCATCACCATGTATTCGAAATGGCCATATCGTGACCTGAAAGCCGTCTTCCACTCGTCTCCTTGATGAACCCGAACAAGATTATAGGCGCCTTTTAGATCGATCTTGGAGTAGATGTTAGCTCCTCGTAATCGTTCAATCAATTCTGGAATAAGCGGCAAGGGATACCTGTTCTTAATCATAATATGTTTAAGGTCTTGATAGTCCACACAGGGCCTCGGGCCTCCATCTTTCTTCGCCACAAAAAATATACCCGCTCCCGCAGGGGACGTGGAATGACGGATAAACCCTTTCTCCAGGTTCTCCTGAATATATCCTCTTAGTACCTGTAATTCGGGTTCCGACAGCGGATATATTCGTCCATAGGGGATGGGCGCTCCAGGTAGGAGGTCGATAGGGCAATCATAAGACCATCATGGAGGTAAGGTCTCTGCTCCTCTTTCGTTGAATACATCTGAAAAAGAGGCATAGGCTGATGGTAAGACTGTGTCGTATTGAGGTATCATGTTGGCATCCAATATGGTACAGAGCGTGTGCTGTTTTTCTTTGAGGCACTGTTGTACACAATATGGAGACGCAAAGGCTAACTTCCCTGTTGCCCAGGCAATAGAGGGATTATGTAACCAGAGCCAGGGGAGTCCTAATATCACAGGAAACACAGGCGAGGTTACCACATCAAACACCATACGCTCCGTATGCTTGGAACTGGCATGGCATATGGGCATGGTTTCTTGAAGGACAGGGCCTGACGGCAATGAAGACCCATCAACAACCTGAATATAAAAGGAAAGGGTTTCTTTTGTAACGGACCACCAAGTGCCTCTATGACAGATTGATCAAGGAAAGCTGCTACTGGCTCCTGAATCAACTAGCGTGGGCCGGGAACAAGTCTTCTCTCTCCATTGCAAGATAAGAGTAACGGATAAATGAGGACTGCCAATGTTGGAGGAGGAAACACGCAATAGACAAAGGGGAGAAGTATTACCTGCCCTTCCTCTGTTCTTCTCTGGGCATTGATGAGCCGTGTGGTTGGGCTGTCCGCAATATAGGCACAGATTGTTGACCGTACGCCGATGTAGTTCTTCAGGAGGCAACCGCCCTTGGACCAGACCCAGCTGCATGGGCTCTTCGGGAGCTGGTAAAACCAGTTGAGCACCAGGTGGAGGAGACATGGCAGGAGGACGGTGAGGTACGAAGGGTGTTGCAGAACGTTCTCTTGCTCGCTCACGTAGTCTTCTGTCTATGTGTATAGCAAGTTGAATAAGGGCCTCCAGAGACTACGGTGTTCCAACTCGGGCAATCTCGTCTTTCAGGGATTCGGATAGACCATGACGGAACTGACCGATGAGAGCAGCATCGTTCCAGCCTGTCTCACAGGCGTAGTGACGAAATTCCATGACATATGTCTCAACCGGACGTCGTCCTTGCCTAAGGTTCGGAGAACGGACTCAGCAGTACTGGCACGAAGGGGGTCATCGAACATGTCACACATCGCAGACTGGAAGGATGTCCAGGTATCCAGAATGGGGTTCTGGGTTCTCAGTAGATTGTGTGCCCATGTTTGTGACTCACCGGTAAGAAGAGATATAGTGGTTCGTACCTTTACATAATCTCTGTAGTACGTTCTTGGGTTTAGGGAAAATAACAGAACACATGACGTGATGAAAGTTTGATAGTGGTCTCATCGACCGGTATACCATTCTGGCATCGGTACCCGGGGCTCTGGCACATGACTTTGCTCAGGAACATTGCTGACCGAGGTAGTCTGAAAGGTATAGATTTGATCCTGTAAATGGCGATGTCCATTTTGCAAATCCCGTATGGAGCAGGATAGAGAGGACACTTGCTGGGATAAGGTGTCCAAGGCACCCGCGACGTCGGAGAGTTCCATGGCTTCGGTATTCTGTCAGGATCTATCCCGTTGGTGATGGTAGACAACTCAAGGGACGTCGTGGAGGACGAAGGTACAGAAGGGTTAGGCAGGAATGAGCTGTCTTGGTCACAATCTGGGTCATACACAAATCAATTAGGCAGAGCTAGGCAAAGGGGAACTGCTTCAATACCGAAGTGAAGATGCAATGGCATTCTGGCCTTTTAAACCCTGCGGCTCCCTCTGCTCCAATAGAGGGGCAAAGGTTTAAAAGTAACATCAGGAAGCATTATTTTACTGAGCGGGTGGTGGATACATGGAACAGTCTTCCAGTAGAAGTGGTAGAGGCCAAAACAGTAATTGAATTTAAGCAAGCATGGGATAGGCATAAGGCTATCCTAAACAAAAGATAAATCCAGGTAAAGTATCCATGTAATTGGGCAGACTAGATGGGCCGAAAGGTTCTTATCTGCCGACATTTTTCTATGTTTCTATGTTTCTATATAACACAAAGATATATCTGTATGTATAAACAAAGATTTTCTCTGAATCATTCTGAAGTTTATGTTATTCTAATATTTTTGCGCCGTAAGGGAATTTCCTTTTTTTCTGCTTGTTACTTATATTTGGGTATCCAAGAGGTTGTAGATCCCCCACAAAATTGGCTGCATCATCATCCCGGACATTACATTTATTGAACACCTAAAACTCAAAAATAGTGCAGGAACGGAGTTCTCACAAGTAACCCCAGGACTTGACCCCTAATTTTGGCGCTACTTAAAAGACACATATATCCCTATCCCTACATATATAAATATAGCATCTCCCTAATCCCAGAAAAAAAGGGTCAGAATATATCTGTATACCAGTAAACTGCACTCATTATGGGTAGCCACTAAATAGTGTCCCTATATCCAATAAAATAAAGAATATATCACTCCAGGGATGTACTCCGCTCCTTATTAACATGGCCGGCCATGAATCAGTAAAGCTGGTAGTAAATCGACTGAAGAGATGCTGACATAGCAGCACAATCGCAAATGCAGTCTGATTAGTAAAAGATTCCTACCAGCGCGCGATGCATTTTTCATGTATGGCTTATTTTACCTTTTGATTTTATTATATGGTGCTTTGTAGGCGTTGGTCGGAATCTGTAGATTTAAATCACACACACAAAAAAAAATCAAAAAAAAAATCACATAAAATATTCAATACAGGATACGTTATGTAGATTTATATCACGTGTAGGAATCTTAAATGCGGAATCCGTTATGTAGATTTATATCACGTGTAGGAATCTTAAATGCGGAATCCGTTATGTAGATTTATATCACGTGTAGAAATATTAAATCTAATATGTTCTGGACTCTTGAATCACGTGGTAGAAATAAAACAGATGATACTTTTTATACACAATACATATTGGATACTACACATTGTGGGTAAAATTACAATCTTCGCGCAAACGTTTGCACCGGCGCAAAAAAACATTAACGCGAGGGGTAAGGCTGGGGTCAGACCAGCGCACTTTTAACGTGCGTTCTGGCGCACATAATTACGGCCGCACTAGCAGCAGATGACGGGCAATGACGGCCAATATACGATGTACGGCCGCACAAAAGTCCAGCCGCGCAACGCAAGTGGAATTTGAATGCATTTTTTTGAGAACGCTGAACCGCTAGTACTGACGTACTGAGTGCGCAGCTGCGGCATAGCGGCGTGTTTGCGTGATTAGGAGATGTCAGACACTGCTAATGTCCAGCCTACATAACGTCCAGACGCAAAAAGGTGTTTTATTGACGATCCGTACAAAATCACGACCGACAATGCGCGTCGTCTGACCGTTTTTGCGCATTCCGTGAAAAAATACGTCAATGCGTTCGGACGCACCTTTTCACGTTCGCGGGGAAAAATGCTTTCGTCTGACCCTAGCCTAAAACCCTTTGCGCTGAACGTCGTATTACATTGTTAGCGCAACAAAAGCACGTAATCGTCTACCGCGGGTGAACCTGCGCGAGCTTACTGTACTGCGCGCATCCTATACTTAACATTGTGAGCGCAAATGCGTTTGTGCGCTGCTACACGGATGGTATTACAATCTATGTGCAGTTTGTAACGCACAGCCTTTGCGTTCATAATTTTAGCACCTCCTAAAAGCTGGTGTTAATGGCAAATTCTATCAACCTGGCTGAACCCAAATACACCAGCACAAAAAAAAATACACAGCAAAGTATAGTTACACATTCTACTCATACCCAACCAATAAATTTGAGAAGTTGTGTGTGCATTTATTATTGATGCAGCATATATGCACAGATTGACTTTGACAGGCGCAAAAAATTAACGTGAGATAATTGTGGTTCTTAATTCTGATTGGCTGAATCGTGTGAAAAAATAGTCCGCACACTGATTTCTGCGCGCAACGTTACTGCGCGAGCATTTGTGCGCATCCGTTTTCCGTGCGTTATTGCTCGACGGATGAAAAAATGCGCGAGGATTGTAATTCCAGCGGTGGTTTACGCGATCTAACGTTTAACGCTTGGATCACAAATTGACGCGTTGCGCGTGCGTTTTTGCGTGAAGAATGTGATTTGGCCCTGTAAAAATAAGAAAAATAATAAATATTTACCACGCAGAGAAACAATTGGCCTGTCCATTTGCTGCGGTCACACGAGCGCACTTTTCGCGTCCGTCTGACCGCACTGTTTGCTGTCAGTCATAGCTTTTCAAAGGAGTCAATGGAGAACAACACACGAAGCACGTGTACACTTTTTCACGCACGGGCAACACATGTTGCAACAGACGCCAGAATGGCATCGACATGAAAAAGCTACAACGGATGTAGAAACAATCCTGCATACAGCTTCTTTTTTTTCTCAACGTCAGTCATAACTAACTGATACAATGTAACCACAATCTCATCCATTATAAAGTGCATCTGTTTCAACAGGTAAAGTGCGCTCATGTGACTGCAGCCTTTAATTCCTTTGGAAAAGAATCTTCAAAAGGTTACAATCAGGAAAGTTTCTAATTATTTATCTGCAGCCGCCATTAACGTCTATTGGAATTATTGCAGATAAATCATTAGAAGTTTTTCTGATTTGTAATAATTTAAAAATGCTTATCCAAAGGAATTAAATCGAGGCCATTAATAGAAAAATCCCCCACTTCCTATCCTTAAGCTTACCTCCATGGTGTGAAATGCGTCTTCTTGACAGGGAGAGCTAAATTGATATCTCTGCACTTGGGGAATCTGAACGGTTTTCAATGACACAATACCCTAATTTCTTTTAAGTAAAAAAAGAGGGAAGAAAAAATACATAAACTAGAAAAAATATGGCAAAAATTGTGTTGATTGAAGAATACCTTGCTGGCTTAATACAGAGGGAGAGATTGCAGTGAGCCCGATCCGTCACTTCTTCAGGCCGCATGCACTATGAGAATGGGAAGAAATGGTTCCCAACCTCCCTCCGCGATCACTCCGTGCACAGGGCTCGTGGTCCAGAAGCGCAAGCCTCCATGGAGTCCTATTGACTTCAAGAAGTGATAAACGCAGCAGTTCAGTAGCGCTACTGCGAGTGTCCCAGTGGCTAGCGCTGCATTACGGGGCAAGGTGCCAAGGTAGCCCCCTGTGCATCAATGAGGATCAGAACTTGTAGCTACTATTCTACCCATCTCGAGTACGGAGACATAACAAAACTGAAATTCTTTTGTTCTGCATCGTCTCTATGGTTTAACCAATCATATGCTTGATAACTAATCCCCGCCACCTTGTATTGAGATCGCTCTTTGTTTTTGAAAAGAGACTTTCATCTAAAACCTCAGAAAAGGGTGTTTTATTGGATGTATATCTCCTTCATAAACGGAGCCCTTTTGATCTCACTGCTGGGTTTTCCTTTTCCCCCATTCATGTTGTCCCTCATTGCAGAGCGCTGTAATAGATTTGACATAGGAACTACTGTATCAATTTCAGTTTAATACAACATACTGTATAAAAACGGGGATTCTAAACCTTATAAAAAACAAAAACATGGAATATTCAGTCACATTTGTGACCAGCCCGTCCATTCAGGGGGCCCACTGGAGCCGATTATGTCATCCCTGTAGCGCAGTCTTTGCAGCGACTGTCGGTCGTGCATGCTGGTTGTACAATGCCACCTCTAAAAGCGCAGGAAGAATAGATTTATGTGGAGACCTGGCGCTCTCTATGTAGCGCCCTGCCGCTTGTAGAACAACTGGGAATCCATCGAGCTGCCCCTTTTTTATGGAACTACCTCCTTTTCAACATTAGACTCACCCCGTATCTCCAGTCCTTCAAGAAGTCTCTAAACATACCTTAAATTAGAGCAAGGATGTCCAAACTCCGGCCCCCCAGATGTTCCTGAGCTACAACTCTCAGAAATCTCTGACTGCATTAGATGGATGGAGAAGCATGGGTGTTGTAGGGGCATCTGGTGGGTCGGAGTTTGGACATCCTTGATTTAGAGAAACCTATCGGCTCACTCCATAATCCCCCATCGTACCTTACTTGCTCCATATTCGCGCACAGACCCCAATTCATCTCACTATTTTTCATACTCTGGCATTTACCCTCACCTGTATCACCACTCTCCTCTAAGATTGTAAGCTCTTGAGCAGGGTCCTCTCTCCCACTGTTCTGTGTGTTTTAACTTTTATATTTGTATACTCAGTGGAGCTGATACTCGTGGTGGCGCAGAAACGCTACTGCAAGTATCAGGGAGCTTAGTGCTGCATCCTGGGGCAAGGTACTGAGATAGCACCTTCCCCGGAATAGGACATTAACATAGAGATGTTAAACTCTGGAGGTGCAGATGTCTCTCTGTTAGCATTCACTATGGAATAGAGCCCCCGGAGGAGTATATTCAGGTGTTTATGGATGTATATGGGGGTCCCTGGTCATACATTTTGATCTGGCCCAGAGAGAACTAGTTACATCCCTGTATATTAGAAAACAGATCTTTACAGCATCGGACTTTCCTTTCACCACCAGATACATCCACAGCTGAGCCGATCGGCTTTGGCCCATCCGCTTCACTCTTTATGGCGCCTCTAGTATTAGCCCTCTGCTCTTCCCCAGTAGCATATTGGACACCTTCCGACCTGAGGGGCTCATCTTCCAGCGCCGTTTGGTACTGTCCATGGGGTTTTCATGGCAAAGATACTGGAGTGGGTTGCCATTTCCTTCTCCAGTGGAACACATTTTGTCAGAACTCTCTGCTATGACCTGTCCGTCTTGAGTGCCCCTGCATGGCATACTTCATAGCTTCATTGAGCTACGCAAGCCCCTTCGCCACGACACGTTAGTATACTTTGGCCACCTAATGAGAAGGACTCACTGGAGAAGATCCTAATGCTGGGAAAGACTGAGGGCAAAACAAGAAGGGGACAACAGAGAATGGGGTGGTGGATGGAGTCATGGAGGCAGTAGTAGTGGGTTTAAATGCAATAATCTCTTATCTGGCCTCCCTCTGTCCCGCCTCTCCCCCCTACAATCCATCCTGAACGCCTCCGCCAGGCTAATTCACCTCACCCGCCGCTCTGTCTCTGCCGCTCCCCTCTGCGAGTCCCTTCCCTGGCTCCCCATCCACTGCAGAATTAAGTTCAAAATCCTTATCCTTACCTACAAAACCCTCACTAACTCAGCGCCCCACTACCTGTCCTCACTAATCACCAAATACACCCCAGCCCGCTCCCTAAGGTCAAACAGTGACCTGCGCCTAGCTTCTCCCCGCATCACCTCTTCCCATGATAGACTGCAGGATTTCTCACGCGCAGCCCCCACTCTCTGGAACGCTCTCCCTCGTGCTGTCAGACTTTCCCCTAACTTCTCTTCCTTCAAACGCTCCCTGAAAACATTCCTATTTAGGGAAGCCTACCACCCAACTCACTGACGCAACCATCAATCACTCTCACCTTACAGTCCTCTCCTCCTGTTTCCAACCCCAACCCTCCTAGATTGTGAGTTCCTACGGGAATAGGGCCCTCATCTCCTCCTGTACTGTTTGTCAAATGTTGTTCAATGTATTGTAACCCTGTCTATACTGTGCCTATTGTACAGCGCTGCGGAATATGCTGGCGCTTTATAAATAAAGAATAATAATAATAAATGGACTCCTGAAGATGGTAGAGGACAGGAAGGCCTGGAGGAACTTTGGCCATGGGGTCGCGATGGGACAGACACGACTTCACAACTAACAACAACAACAAATATTAGAAAATAGGACTACTAAGGGGTCCTGTCCATAGAGTTGTTTTGGGGGTATTTACCACGTTCATTACCATTACCATTTTAGCTACTAACATCTGATTGTGAAATGCTGTCACTCAGCCTCACCCCTGTGTTTTTCGCTATGACTTTTGTCAGTCAGTATCGTGGTATTTGTACACATCATGATGGCTACTCTTAGTCATCCTCTCATTATGTCTCACTTACGAGTTTATTTACCCTTACACACACTAGCATTCCTTTCAGGTATGAGCTAAACAAGCCCCATAGCTCAGATAGCTGCAGATTCATGTCATTACTAGCTATCAATAGCACGGGATACCCACTCATTAAAGATGCTTTTATATGTAGTCATGTTATTATCATCATAATCCCATAATTTACTTTCCACTCAGGAAGCTGCATACTTGTGTCCTCTCACCATGAATAGTATGCTCTGACCATGAATAGTATCCTCTGCTCCCGGCGACCAGAAGTGGCGGATCGTGCCGATGTTCTCGCCAATGAGAGGCGAGTATTGTTTTTTTTTTTTGGAGGGGTTCCAGCTGCAGCTGATTCTGCAGCAGCGGAATCAGTTAGCACAAGCTCTAAGCTGCAGCAAACTTTTTTCATTAGCGATGGCTGTGAGTAATTAGCATTAGGACTATGTGATCCTAAAGCTAGTTACTCTGTGCTTACTCCTTGTGCTCCCCATGTTAAGTATAGGGAGCACAAAGTACAGTAAACTCACGCAAAACAGTGCTAATACCGATTCGCTCACGTTTTTTTTAACCCATTAGAGATCGGGAGGTGATCTATGCGGCACGCTATCGCCTCAATGAACCTAGCTCTAACGCTTATTTAGGTGAGATCTAACGTTAAGGAGGTGATGGCGCCCTTAATGTTTTTGTCAAATAAGCTTTTTCTTCATAACAAAATAATAATATAAAAACAAACAGAGCTTCAGTCAGTGGCGGAAGTACCAGGGTTGCAGCCGTCGCACTTGCGACCGGGCCCTGGCATTCCGCCACTGGAGGGGGGCCCAGCGCTGCCGCCAGATTCTGGCAATCAGTGCCGGAATCTGGCAGCCGTGCCGCCGGCTGCTCCTCTCCCTGCGAGCGGCCGCTGGCTTGCAGCTTGGCCGCTCACGTGGGATAGGAACCACCTGACCAGCACACGAGATCCTCTCGCGAGACCTCTGTGCTGGTCAGGTGGTTCCCGGCGAGCAGCCAAGATGCATGCTGCCAAAGGCTGCTCGCCTCATGGAGAAGAACGCCAGTGGAGAGGTAAGAGCCTGGGGCAAATATATTCATGAGAGCTGAGGTCACTATATACCCATGTGAGCTAGGGACAATATATACCCATGAGAGCTGAGGGCACTATATACCCATGAGAGCTGGGGGAAATATATACCCATGTGAGCTGGGGGCAATATATACCCATGTGAGCTTGGGGGCACTATATACCCATGAGAGCTGGGGCAATATATACCCATGAGAGCTGGAGGCACTATATACCCATGAGAGCTGGGCGCTATATACCCATGTGAGCTAGGGGCAATAAATACCCATGTGAGCTGGGGGCACTATATACCCGTGTCAGCTGGGGGCACTATATACCCATGAGAGCTGGGGGTGCTATATACCCATGTGAGCTGGGGGCAATATATACCCATGTGAGCTGGGGGTGCTATATACCCATGTGAGCTGGGGGCAATATATACCCATGTGAGCTGGGGGCAATATATACCCTTGAGAGCTGGGGACAATATATATCCATGTGAGCTGGGGCAATACCATCTTTTTTTATATTGCAGGGAAAAAAAAGTAAAAATATAGATCTTTTTTTGGGGGGGGGTCGTTCATGGATTCTTGCACCGGGGCCCTGAGGTTTCTAGTTACACCACTGGCTTCAGTCTTGAGAATACCTGTGTAACATTCTGATTTTGGTGTATCTAATAGCCTCGAGTCATGTCTTCTATCACCCTGATCCAACACATGGTGAGTTTATTAGCCTTAGTCCCCTTTTCCTGGGATCGATGTGTGAGATGGAGCCGCAGTGTCTGTATTCTCGAGCTATGAAGATGTAGCTAAACATGATATTCGAATTAGTAACTGAAACCTATTTGACCATTTGAGATGTTGTCACGAAGCACTCACTGCCAACAGTGTCCGGCTAAGTGAGCTCACTTTCAGGGGTAGACATAGGAGACACGCAGCGGGAGTTGTATTTCCGACCTTCAGAATGGCTGGGAGTGATGGTTGGGAGGAAATCACTATTTCCTAGTGTAATACCAAACTTCTGGAACACAGGACGGAACAATTTTGGTGAGAACTTAGTATCATCCTCAGCTTGCGCATCACGTACCCCTGCCCAGGCATCTTACCAACTTCACCTTGGCAATGATACCTTGTGTATCTTGGCACTTGATGTGAAACATACAGGGTTATTCAAAGAGAATCGAAAAGTCACTGCACGTTCGGTGACTTTTCGTTCTCTTCAATTCGGTGCGATTCGGCGATCCCATTTTGGCGACCCGGAGGTGTATTCAGCAAGTACCACAGGGCCGTCGTAGTGCAGGGAAAAGCCGCCGCAAACCCGACGAACACTCACCGCATAACCCGGCAAAGGCACACCGAAACCCGCAAAAACGTCTGGATTAACCCCGCCGAACATGCAGAAGAAACCCGAGCAGGAGCCGATCACAGCGCAGAGCAGCCGCTGGAAAAAGCCGACACCGCAGACGAATGGAGTGAAAAAAAAAATACGCTTGAATGTTTGAAAAGTTAAACGCTGTTTGCAAAGAAACTACTGAGCGAAAATGTCTGAAATTTACATATGAGGTCCAATGAATGATAATAAAAAGGGCTGTTACAGAAAAAGAAAAAACAGTTTAAAAAACAAAAAAGGAAAGATTTTTTCCCAAAAAAATGCCTAAAGATCCTAAAAAAAAATCTAAAAATAACGAGACTTTTTACTGCAGAATAAAATAATAAACGGTTTATTAGATATTGGATTAAAACGGGAATATTTTTAACATTGAAGCCGATGGTATTCTCCTGAATAAACCTGTCGAATGAAACCACCGAATGGCAGGGCATTTCGTCAACTTTTCACTGCTGTTTTGTGTTCTCTGAATAGACGAAGCATTGCTTCTCTGTGGGGATTTCACTGCCCACGAACAGGCACCGTATGTGCAGGCAATTCGCCAACATTTGGCGAACTGCCTGCTCTCTGGATAGCCGAATGGCCAGGAAAGGTAACCGTACGCTGAATTTCAGCGTTCGGTTACCTTTCGGCCCCAATTCGGAGCTCTTTGTATAACCCTGATAGTAGCTTGCCCAGTGGCGCGCAAAGCCTGTTGCATTAGAGTGTGCACCATGGAACATTTATTCATTGAAAATTTATGGTTAGAGGTTTTTGCACAAAATACAGATATTTCATTGGCAGTGATCAGAGATACAGTCTGTTTATGCTATTCATTATGAACCAGATAAGGGGCATATAAAATGTCAATGTAGGAGGTGAAAGAGGACCTCTTTACCCAAAATTAGGGTGTGCCTGGGCAGACCCCCTGCGCACACCTATGACCTTGCCTCAGACAGCCCCCAAAAAGCCACTTGATTTTCCCAAAAGGGTCCCAAGGACAAAAATGGGAGATAGCTTTATTCCATATTAAAATATTAATGATAATTTGCCCCAAAATGATGATTTAAATATTTACATTTATTCCAAGCTCTGATAATTAATTCATAATATAGGAATCCAACCTAATGGAATCCCATCAATACAACTGAGCTGCAATCATAAGGTTTCTGAACCGAAACCACAGTGCATAACCCTACTAGAAAACAAAGGAAAGCCTCCAAGAAACCAAAAAACCAGGAAACAATACCATAAAAAATACCTTTTATTAAATTCAATTAAAATGGATTTACTCTTCACTGAATTCTAATTGAATGTAATAAAAGGTATTTTTTATGGACTGGTTTACTGGCTTTTGGTCTCTTGATAGAGACTTTCTTCTGATAATTAATTCCCTCTGAATGTATCTAGAGCTAGATTTGACTTATACCAGGGCTATATTAAAGGGGTTATTCACTAACCTCCGAATTGGTGCCGAATTGCACCGAACTGCGAATTTCACCTTTCATTGCAATTTCGGGGTAGTTCACGATTCACGAAGCTGTCAATTTGCCAAATACACGCGTTGACAGCGAAATATGGTGAAATTCGTCGCAATTCAGCAGCTCCAAAATTGTCCAATAGAAGGCTACCATCGCTTCTATTCACAGAACTGCACCGAAATTTCAGCGAAATGCCCTGATTTTTTGGTGTTTCAATTCGACAGGTTTAAACCAGTGAATCCCATAGCTTTCAATGTAAAAAAAATTATAGAGTGAGTTTATGCTATGATCTGTAAAGTATAATAAATATAAAAGTAGTTCAGTAAAACACATCAGCTGGTGTGAGCTAAAACGCTACAAGAAAAATCTAGCGCGAGTTGCTAAAAGGTAGCGCCTGTCAACCCACCGACAGATCACCTTGTCCGCGGTAGTCCGTGTTCAAGATTCATTAGCGCGCGCTAGGGAAACGCTAAGACTCGGGCTGAGAACCAGCGCTAATGCATTGTATGGTTAAAAATAAAAAGCGTTCCAGTGCAAAAAAGTCTCGTTTTTTAAGTAATAATAACCCAAATTTCGCCTGAAAAATCCAGAAAAATATCTAATAAATTCTTAAAAATTCAATAAATAAAAAGGCTTTTTGCTGCAGATTAAAAAAAATAAACGGTTGAATAAATAAGGAAACAAAACAATAATGTTTTTTACATTGAATCCCATAGGCTTTGCACATGGCAGGTTTTCCTATACAATGCATCTTCTCACGTTTCCCCGAAGCGCGTCGGTTTAACCATACAATGCATCTTTTACATGTAAACTGCATCCAGCGAGCCAAGAGACACACCTGTGCTGCAGACTCGCCACCCAGGACATACTTGAAAACAAGAGAAATCTTAATGTATCCTTCCTGGTAAAATCCTTTCTAAAAAAAAAATAAAAAAAAAATCCTTATAATTGCCTGTTAATTGCCCGTTAATTTTGGGCAAGGAATTTTGACGTTTTTCTTTTCTTTTTTATTCCTTTTCCGTCAGTTAACACCAGGGTTGAGCCATAGGTAAATTTTTACGATTAGCGTCGGCGCTAAAATTATCGCCGGGACCAAACGATCTGTTGGTTAGAATAGTTAAAGTGCTCTGTAGCGCTGCCCATGTTAAGTATAGGATGCGGTAAGTGCAGTAAGCTTGCGCTACGAATCGTTAATTACCCCACGCTAAGTGGTTTTTGCCATTTGTAGCAAGAGGCAAACGATCCGTTGGTCCGGCGCTAGACTGAATTTACCTGTCGCTGACGTGAACAGGCTGAAGCTAGGGTTAGCTCACACCGGCTGATAGTGCCCATGGGATGTTAAGTTTTCATATCCCCTGACGCATACGTGTATGAACTGGAGGGACAGATTCCCCCCTGTCCAGTCATCCTCGGACATGCACTCATGGTGTCTCTGGAAGTGAAGATTCTCATATAAACTGAGTTTTTGTTTTCGACCCCTGAAGTTACTCATCCCCCCCCAATTCATACTTCATGAAGGGTAAAGGATGTAACTAAAACTGAGCTTGTAAGTCTGTAGCTGCATAAAATTAGGGATGTGCGTTTCGGGTTTCGGAATTTCGGAATTTTCACGAAATTTCCTGATTCGTGTTTTCGGATGCGGCCGAATTTCCAAAAATTTTTAGATCCGAAAATGGCAGATCCGAAAAGTTTTCCGAGCCGAAATATTTTCGGAATGGACTTGAAATGTGTCAAATCGAAATTTATTGATTTGAAACGAGGAGAACAGACGTTCCGAAAAACGAAAATTTCCGAAATCACGAAAAGTCGATACAAAAAACGAGCAAAGTGACACGAAAATACGAAAAATGGTCGATATTCCGGAAAAAAAAATGTACCCGAAAAACGAGTCGAACCGAACCGAGTCGAAACGAGCCGAATCGAAAAGTTTAAACATCCGAAAAATCGAACCGAATCGAACGGAAAAAAAAAAAATCGGTGCACAAGCCTAGATAAAATATGCCACTACACTGCCTTACAGTAAGAAGGTTGACCCCCCCCCCATATTTTATGGAGGTTCCTACACGGATGCCTTGAACATCAAACTCTTCATACATTTACAGGTCAAACCAGAAAAATTCTCCCAGTTATCTCACTTTCCAAATTGGCTATTTGGTCTAGTTTGTTCTCTTCTCCTGTCAATTCTCCTTATTTTCACCTTTCTCTGAATAACCCTGCTAGTGGTTCTGTTGTACATCTAACGCAAGAGTCAACCACCGTGTCCCTCCAGATGTTCTGGAACTACATTTCCCATGACGTTCAGTCATTCTAATGAGTTGTCGAGCGTTATGGGAGATGTAGTTCCAAAACATCTGTAGGGCCAGGTTTGCTGACCCCTGATGTAAGCGCCATCATCAATCCTTTGATTGATACAAAAGGTTAAAATTCCTACTATAGGTACGTAAGCACAGCATCTTAATAGATTGAAAACGAAGATGGTCTATAAAGACCTCAAAAAGTTGAAAGCATTTTTCTAATAGTAAACCCATACAGGTCTATTCAAAGGTGAAAATCAGGAGAATGGCAGGAGAAGAGAACAATCAAGACCAAATAGCCGATTTGGAAAGTGAGATAAATGGGCGAATTTTTCTGGTTTGGCTATTTTGACCTAAAATTTTCACTTCTCCAGTCATTCTCCTGAGTTTCACCTTTCTTTGAATAGACCGCATAGTGAAGAAATATCAGCTACCATGAACGAAACATCCAGAGAATAGAACAGTGGAAGCAGCATCCTTACCTGAAGGCTGTTCTTTGCACGGCCAGGTAGGAGCAGATCATTACAGCACGCTGTGTGATAAAGATATTAATTAGAACCTATATATATATAAGAGAACACCAGGATGATGATTCAGGCCATCCTTAATTACACGCCTTTCCCCGTATGCTGTCACTCAGGTGCATTAGGAAGCTTTGCCAGGGTTGGGTTCTGTTTGTTTTCTTTCCCTTTAAGATTCCAGTTTCAATTTTGGATTCCAGGAATAATTTGGAATCTTGATACAGTATCGGAGATGCTGGAAAAAGGAATCACATCCACAGGTTGCATCAGGACAGCTAATAATTAGCAATCCACAGGTCACGCTGCAACAGTAACACCATCTAAAAGAATTGCAGCTGAATTCTGCCCAGGACCTTCCAGCCCCATCATTGTCTTAGGGATTCACGTTGGAAGAATTTTCTCAAAATTCCGAAACCATTGTTTTCTTCACGCGCTGCCTTTACCTTTCTGGTGGCTTTTTTCTTTAATTTCCCCTCCTTTACTTTCATTGACAGCAAGGCAGAGAAAGTAATTAGTGCAGAAAAAAAAAAAAAATGGCATGAAAGAAATACAACTATGGCGCCCCCTAAAGGCTACATAATGAATGAAGAACCTCCGAGTGAGTCCAGTGCAATGTGTGGAAAATACATTGGCAAGTAAATTTTGAATCAATGAAATGAAAAGAAATGATGACTTGAAATTTTCATACATTGTTATCCCTTATCGTGTATTAACCCTTTCGCTGCTGAGGCTTTTCCCGCCTCTGTGCTGAGCTCATTTTTACCGGTTTTGCTCATCATGTTTAAACGTGTTTTGAAGGCTTATTTTAGTATATGACCCAGACATATTATATATCGTTCTTTCCGACAGACTCGGTAGATTCATAATATGTCATTATTATATGTATACGTCATGACCGGTCTGTATATTATAACAAAAAATGCAATAAAATATGAATTTTCAATAATTTACAACGTGTAAAGTGTTTTTTTTTCACATTTTAACATGCAAGCAATTGCGGTTATATTTTGTATGGGGTGCGCTTGTTAAAAAAATTAGAAATGGGGTCTCGTTACATTTTTTTTTGGGGAAAATTACGCGATTTTTAACAAACGCACCGCATACAGAAATCGTTAGTGCACCATCATTGTTCACATTATAATTGAAATGGGAACAATATTGCTGCATTAACAAACAAAAAAAAACAAAAAACTTTTTTATTTTTAGAATGTTTTTTAAAATATTTTTTTATTTTTATAAAACTTTTGTCACAGTCGTGTTTGGTATCGTTGGAACGGCCATGCTCTGGCCGATCCAACAGTACCAAACTTTAACCCCTAGATGCCACGGATCGGGAGATAGGGGGTTCATTGGAACCCACTATCTCCACCGTTGGTGGCAGCTAGGGGTTAACTCCAGGACCGGCGTCATCGTGCTATGCACGATGACGCCAGTCCTCAGGGGGAGTTCCCGGAGGCTTGGCCGACATCCAAGATGTCGGCCAGCTCCGGGAAAGGATCACGAACCGGCGCTTTTCAGCGCCAATTCGTGATCCGGCTCCCCAAGAGTTAATGACAGCCACCGTTTGGAAGGGCAGGCTGTGCCCTTCCAAGCGGTGCCTGTATTAACTCCCTGCTCCCCGGCGATCGGGAGGGAGAGAGGTCCGAAGGACCTCCCCCTCTCCCTTTCAGGCGCCTCCTCCACACATGCGGGGGGGGGGGGGGCGCCTGAATTAGATGTCATCGCGTCGCCGCAATGACATCTAATGTCCCCACCGGGGTCCCGGAGTGCTGGGCTGACATCCAAGATGTCAGCCCGCACCGGGGGGCGCAGCAATCCGCCGGAATCCGGCGGATTGCTGCCTCTTGTGCATGGACGCGCTCAGCGCGTCCGTAGCACAGGAGAACCACTTGGCTGGACGCGCTGAGCGCGTCCATAGCAGCCAAGTGGTTAAATCTGTCATGACCAGGAGATTTTGGTTGAAAACCAACCCTATTACCATAAAATGTATTTAGAGCACTGAATACTTTAGTAACACTTACATTTACAGTAAAACAGCAATTATGCTTAACCCCTTCACTGCCAAGTGATTTAAAAAAAAAAAAACATTGTCAGAAACCATTTTTTTGAAAAATAATATTTTTAATAAATTGCACAGTAATACATATCTATTACTGTAATAAACTATTTGGGCAGTAGATAGCGCCATCTACTGCCAAATTGAGTTACAGAGGTTTTACCAGAAGATCTATTTTCATTCTATTTCTCCCTGCATCGGCTGCTGACAGCGTTTGAAAGCCCGATATTTCAGAGCCGATTTTACAGTTTTAGCTCTTTGGGCCTTATGTCCACAGGTCTAAAACTTTGGGGACACCTTCTGCAGCACAGAAGCTAACGAAATTCGTTTGCAGCAAACAAATTTCATTTTTTTGTGTGCTGCAGAACAGCATACCGAGATATCTCCATATCGGGGCACCGAGATATCTCGGTATTGGATATTGGTAGTGAAGGGGTTAAAGACTTATTGATAGTTAAAGGTTTAAAATAATTATACATAAATTTGTACACTATAGATTTTTCATGTATTTGTTTATCATTTACAGAATTATTGCTGGGATGGAAGGCTCTAAACTCTAGAAGGCGTCCCATGTCGTGAAACCCTTTTGCTGCTGAGCTCATTTTCACCATTTTTTTGCTCATCACGTTTAAACACTATTTGAAGTCTTGTTTTATTACAGGACTCAGACAAAGTATATATTGTTTTAAACAGCAGACTCAGCTGATTGAAAATGTATCATTACTATCAGGTCTATTCACTAAAGGTGAAACTCAGGAGAATCGGCAGAAGTGAACAATCTAGGTCAAAATAGACAAACCAGGAGTTGCGGCGGCCATCTTGTGGAGCCTGGGGTGTTTCCTGGAGGCCATATCGGACCTGATTCCCGGCTGGAGAGACTTTACTGTCGCCTGAGCATGGGGAAGAAGCTGAAAACACTTCCACAGCGCAGGTTGGTGGACACCAGACAGGCGGACATTAGAGATTCACTGAATTATAGACGCTCTGCAACAGTTATACCCCCCTCTTCCCTCCTGCCCATGTGGTATGACTCCTCTGAGGAGGAAGACTGCTCCTGGCACAACGGACGGGGGCCCGATTGGCCCGCCGAGACGACCCGGGACAAGAATCCAATGACAATGAGTGCCGCTGCACGCAAGAGAGCGCAGAAAAAGAGGAAAAAGGCCTTGGCAGCGGAGTTACCTGAGGCCACGGCCACGGAGCCCTCCGCAGGTGGCTCAGAGGCTGATACGCTAATGTCGGATGCGGAGGACCTGACACGACGGACGGACGGCCCGCAACAAGAGGGAGACCTACAACCGCAGCGGATATCGGATACCCCAGGGGAGACTGGCTCTCTATTGGGTGCAGCAACGCCTCCAAGCTCTGCCGGGACCCCTGCGGCTGCCCCAGATGACATGCGCCCCACTACGATGCAGGACTATAGAAACTTCATAGCGGAGATCAAATCAATATGGCTGACCGAATTATCTAACGTGCGCTCTGAGGTAAAGGAGGTGCGCTCACAGATGGTGGCGGTTCAGGCTCAGACTGTGGAGTTGGCAGAAGAACAGACGGTATTGTCGGCACAGGTGACTGCTCTCAGGTCTCAGGTGGAGGTTTTGACACGCTCAGTGGAGGCTCTGGAGTCCCGGCACCGTCGGCGTAATGTCCGTGTCCGGGGAGTTCTCTCGTACACTAATAGTCTGGCACGCCAGGTTTTGGAGGATCCGCCTGACACCCCGGAGGTGTTTAGCACGGTTTACCGCATTCGCAAGGCTGCTGAGGCCCCACGGGATGCCCCGAGAGATGTGATCGCGGTCACAGCAGATGTGGCAGCCAAAACACGGATCATGACAGCGCCGGGGCGCGAGCTGATGTCCTATTCGATGGAGTAACCCTGAAATTATTTCACGACCTGCCCTTCGCAACGCTGATGGCGCGCCGCAGATATCGCGAGGTGACAACTTTCCTCAGGCATAAAGGGGTCCGGTACCGCTGGGGTCCAGCCGGCTCATTAGTGGTTACCCATAACAAAATGTCGTATGTAATCTCGGACCTGGCCGAGGCCTGGCCTGTTTTACTGGGGGCGGGTTTTGCGCCGGATGGAGCGCTCGTCTCCCCGGGCTGAGAACTTAGGTGATGGGAATCTCTGACTTGTTTGCACAACACCTTTACGAGAAGCCGCCTCTTTTTCAATGCGTTCTTTTTAGTTCATGGTTTTGCATTTTGACTCATGTTTCGTTGTTTATCTGATGTCTTTTGCTGCTCGGAATGTTATAGGAAGACCCCCTCTCTTTCTCTGTTGTTTTTTAATTTTTATTTTTATATTGTTTGAGGAGCTATTTAGATGGATTCGGGGATTGTGTTGTGAGCCCCTTTGATAACCCTCCCCCCCCTCACTGCCTGTATTGCTGTATGGGATTTTGGAAGTGTCTTATGCTCCCCTTTTCCCTTTTTTCTTTAGGTTTCAGGCCTTTTCTCCCCCCCCCCCCTTAAGATGGCATTGCCTTTGGCGCCTGCAGATGTTTCAATACGTCTCTTTATTTATTTTTTATTTCTTATCTATATAATGCTTTACGACAGTTGATATCACAGCCCTGTGTGGCTGCTTTCTTGTTGGTCGACATGTGGCCCTATTTGAAATTTCTAAATAAAGAATTAAAAAAAAAAAAAAATAGACAAACCAGAAAAATTCTCCCATTTATCTCACTTTCCAAATCTGCTATTTGGTCTAGATTGTTCTCCAGCCAATTCTCCTGAGTTTCATCTTTTACTAAATAGACCTGTATGTGTATATGACATCTCCCATCAGAATACAGTAAGAAAAAAAAAATACATTTCTAATCCAAACACAATCAATTACAGAGTGTCAAATTAATTTTCCACATGTTATCATCCAGAAATTTACAGTTTTAGACTTTATGGGTTACTCTTTTTTTAAATTATTATTTATTTAAAAATTTTTGACATTTTTCTTCTCCTAAGGCTAGGGTCAGACGAAAGCATTTTTCCCCGCGAACGTGAAAAAGTGCGTCCGAACGCATTGACGTATTTTTTCACGGAATGCGCAAAAACGGTCAGACGACGCGCATTTTCGGGCGTGATTTTGTACGGATCGTCAATAAAACTCTTTTTGTGTCTGGACGTTATGTAGGCTGGACATTAGCAGTGTCTGACATCTCCTAATCACGCAAACACGCCGCTATGCCGCAGCTGTGCACTCTGTACGTCAGTACTAGCGGTTCAGCGTTCTCAAAAAAATGTGTTCAAATTCCACTTGCGTTGCACGGCCGGACGTTTGTGCGGCCGTACATCGTATATTGGCCGTCATTGCCGCTAGTGCGGCCGTGATTAAGTGCGCCAGAATGCACGTTAAAAGTGCGCTGGTCTGACCCCAGCCTAAACGAAACAGGCGATTTTAACCAAAATTTAAAAAAACAAAACGTTTCAATTGTAGTTTGACCCATTGTGTTCCATATATAATTTGACTATCAGGGTTATTCAAAGAGCACCGAATTGGCCACGAAATTGCACTGAACAGTGAATTTCCCCATACGGTGCAATTTCGTGGACATTGTGGCTATTCAAACAGCTGGCAATTCACCAAATATTGGCGAATTGCCAGCGAAACACGGTGCAGCTCGGCAGCAGTGAAATCTCCATAGAGAAGTAATGGTTAATATTCAGAGAATATCGAACCGCAGAGAAATGTCATTGAAATGCCCTGATTTTTGGTGGTTTCATTCGACAGGTTTAAGCAGGCGAACCCATATGCCATGAAAATACCTGGATCCAAAGAACCCAGTTCTTAATGATTTGCATAGAGCAGCAAACGTAGAACAATGACGTAGAACAATTTTTATCGGAGCTGAGCACAAATACATAGAATTGATCCATCAATTCACTCTCAGAATGCTCGTTATAGCAGACGGTCTCAGGGTAGGTGACATCGGCACACTGACTGTGTGCTCACATCACCAGTGACTGATCTGGTGACCAGAAGTCGGGAAATTCATACTTCCGGTTGTTGGCGACGCTGTTGTAGGTGGAGGAAAGCCCTGCACTTTAGGCTAGGGTCAGACGAACGCATTTTTCACGTCTACCGTCAAAAAGTGTGTTGATGCGTCCAAACTCATTTTTTCACAGAAGACGCAATAGCGGTCATATGATGCGCAATTTCAGCCGTGATTTTTTACGGATCCAAACCAGGAAACTTTGGGTGTCTGGACGTTATGTTGGCCGGACATGAGCAACGTCTGACGTCTCCTAATCACGCACACACGCCGCTATGCGGACGCAGTGCACTCTGTACGTCAGTACTAGCGGTTCGACGTTCTTGCAAAAATGCGTTTGTTTGCCACTTGCGTTGCGCGGCCAAACTTTCATGCGGCCGTACTTCGTGTGTGGGCCTGTGTTGGACGTCATTTGCTGCTACCACCGCCGTCATAAAGTGTGGCTAAACGCACGTTCACACTGAGTTCGTCTGACCCTATCCTTACCCAGTGTTTTCACCAGATTGGTGCCGGAGGGAGGGGGGACTCTACACTAGGGATGGGCTACTGGTTCGAATCGGTTCAATGTTCGATTCGAACATCGGCCATTCGAAAGTTCGCAAACTGCTGAAAGTTCAAAAAAAATAAAAAAAAATTAAAAAAGAATGCCAAAAAATGCCTAAAAGATCCTTAAAAAATCAAAAAATAAAGAGACTTTTTACTGCAGAATATAACAATAAACGGTTTATTAGATATTGTATTAAAACGGGAATATTTTTTAACATTGAAGCCTATGGGATTCAAAAACATTTCCTACTTTTCCTACTAATTGTTGGTCAAACATTTCCCACTCCTTGTTGGTCAAACATTTCCCACTCCTTGTTGGTCAAACATTTCCCATGGCTTCAAATCGCGTTTAAACATGAGCAAAAGCAGTAAAAATTAGCTCATAGCACAGCGGTGAAATGGCTCAGCACTCAGCAGTGAAAGGGTTAAAAAACTTTTTTTAAAAAAAACTTTTTTTCATTATTTCCTGTCCCCCAGGGCAGTACCCGGACCCCCATACACCTTTTATGGCCAATATGTTGCATATACAGTATGCCCTCTTGGAGGGGACCTTAATTTTTAAACGTTTGAGCCCCATTGACTTTAATTGTGTTAGCATTGTGTTCGAGTTCGTGATCAAACTTTTTCGGGTGCTCGAGTTCGAATGCGAACCAAACACGGGGGTGTTCAATCCATCACTACTTTACACATCCTGGCCACTTTAGCCTTTGAAAGTGTTGTATAGAGTGTCACTTTTGGCCGGGGTCAGACGAGCGTTTTTTAAAGCAGAAGGATCGTCCGTGAGAGTGGACGTTCCTTCCACTCTGACCTTGCTGAGCGCAGTTAGTGCACTCAGCGCTGCACGGCTCGATGCTCCTATGGAGGATTGCGCTTTGCAGCCTTGTCGAACACGCGTGCACATTGAGGCAGAAGGTTTAAACCGTTTAAATTCTTGTTGTTTTTCTGATGCCATAGGCCCTTTAACAGGTAAATGTTGCAAAATGTCCCTGAATCAATCGGTATAGTACTTAATGCATTTATGTAAATGCTATGATAACACGGTGCACCCCACGGTGCTGCTCATGCAAATATATATCCAAATTTCCATTTTTTTCAGTAACATTTTCTGTCTTCCAGCTTTGTAACCAAGCAGGCATATAAATGTATTATTAAGGCTGGGGTCAGACCAGCGCACTTTTAACGTGCGTTCTGGCGCACATAATTACGGCCGCACTAGCAGCAGATGACGGGCAATGACGGCCAATATACGATGTACGGCCGCACAAAAGTCCGATCGTGCAACGCAAGTGGAATTTGAATGCATTTTTCTGAGAACGCTGAACCGCTAGTACTGACGTACTGAGTGCGCAGCTGCGGCATAGCGGCGTGTTTGCGTGATTAGGAGATGTCAGACTCTGCTAATGTCCAGCCTACATAACGTCCAGACGCAAAAAGAGTTTTATTGACGATCCGTACAAAATCACGACCGAAAATGCGCGTCGTCTGACCGTTTTTGCGCATTCTGTGAAAAAAAATACGTCAATGCGTTCGGACGCACTTTTTCACGTTCGGGGGAAAAATGCTTTCGTCTGACCCTAGCCTTAGTAAGCAGTATGCACTGGGTCATAAAGACATCATGAAATAAATCAGGGTGTACATATACATTGCCGTTTGTAGTAATAGCACTTTTTCTTCATTTATTCTCCTCTGTGCTGGAGGGAATGTGTCCAGATTTACTGGGATTTTAAACCTAACACCGGCATGTTTTTAACTGCGACTTTGGTGCTTATAACGAGACTAGGGTCAGCATGGGAATAAAAAGCAACCATACAAATAATGTTTTACCGTAGCTAACAGACTATGGTCTAGAAGATTACATACTAACGGTAGTGTTCAGATATGTAAGCGCTAACAATATGATAAGTGACTTTAAACGCATGCACCCCCCCCCCCATTACCTTCCTAATGCTAAATACTGTAAAAATCCGTTAACGCCAGGTGGGATTGCGTGAGTTTACTGTAATTTGAGCATCCTATACTTCTTCTAGCGCTAATTACTGATTGCGCTCCCTATGTTAATTATTATTATTATTATTATTATTCTTTATTTATAAAGCGCCAGCATATTCCGCAGCGCTGTACAATAAGCACAGTATAGACAGGGTTACAATACATTGAACAACATTTGACAAACAGTACAGGAGGAGATGAGGGCCCTATTCCCGTAGGAACTCACAATCTAGGAGGGTTGGGGTTGGAAACAGGAGGAGAGGACTGCAAGGTGAGAGTGATTGATGGTTGCGTCAGTGAGTTGGGTGGTAGGCTTCCCTAAATAGGAACGTTTTAAGGGAGCGTTTGAAGGAAGAGAAGTTAGGGGAAAGTCTGACAGTACGAGGGAGAGCGTTCCAGAGAGTGGGGGCTGCGCGTGAGAAATCCTGCAGTCTATCATGGGAAGAGGTGATGCGGTGAGAAGCTAGGCGCAGGTCTAGGTTAAGTAAGGTATTACAAAGTCCTAGCGTTATTTACCGCACCGATGAGCTACATGGATGTCAGGGACCGGGTTCTTGTGACACCGGTGACGTGAATATGAACCCAGGATGCAGTAAATAAAAGGCAACAACAAAAGGCTTGGTGAAAATAGCAGAAACTTATATTGAATAACTGGATACAAATAAAAAGGCAGGAATCTGTATAAATAATAAGTCCTTGGAAAACAAACACAGATGATGTAAAGTCTCTTGGGATGGGTAATGTAGAAGGGGTCTTGAGACTGTACCGGCAAGGAGTAAGAGAAGCAAAGTCCAGAGGAATAGCCAGGGGTCCGGTACACGTGAATAAGAATAAACGGCAAGGCTGGTCACTTGGCTCGTGGGATAGATCAGGCACCTTTCTTTCTCTAGGAATCCAACGTTAATGACAGAGCACTGGCTGGAAGTGGGAGTGGTTCTTTTAAGGAACCCAGCCAGTGTTCATTACATCCACCTGATGCAGTATACAAAAGCTGGGCTAAGGTATACTGCTGTACAGGAGCTTGCCACCAGGGTTGGTCTCATGACTTGGACTTTTTGCCACGGCGTCGCCGTGGGACCTGACAGAGCCCCCTATCTAGGGACGAACTCTGGGCGGACCCACTTGTATCAGGTTCAGCACTGATGGGTTGATCTTCTGGTTCTGTGGATCCAGTAGGGACAGGCTTGGTTTTAAAGCTGTGGATTATAGGGGAGTCCACTTTCGCCATACCTGGGATCCTTCTGGAGTCAGCAGTCTGACAGAGGTGAGTGGTTGAATTGCCGGTCATAACCTTCTCTGGATACATGAGTGAAGGTACAGAGGAGGCACATGCATCTAGAACCAGGTTTTGTAAAGATACTTGGTTTGCCTGGAGTTCTTTTACAGTTCGTGTAACCGTAGCAATTTGGTCAACAAAGATGGATATGGTCGACATAATGAATGCACAATTTGTAGGGGTCTCCGCAGTCTCTGTTGGTGTTGACTCGGTAGCTGTTTCCATGGCATGAGGCATTTTGGTAGCTGACGCCTCAACATGGTTTAGGGGGTCAGCAGTAGGTACCTTAACCGCAACCTCATCAGGAATAGGAACAGGGATCTCAGTCGCATGCACCTTGGCAACAGCAGAATGTGGAGAACCTGCAGCGGGCATCTCAGCGGTGGGTACCTTGAAGCAATTGAGAGCCGGAGTATCTGCAGCGGGCATCTCTGCAACGGGCACCTCAGTACCAACCGGAACCGAAGACCCTGCAGCGGGCATCTCTGCAATAGGCACCTCAGCAGAAGCCACAGTTTCTATGGTAGGTCTTTCTGTGTTGGGTACCTTGGCATAAGCCAGAGCCGGGGTCTCTGCGGCAGGCATTTCTGTGGTGGGTACCTTGGTACAAACAGGAGCCGGAGTCTCAGCATCAGGAGTCTTTGTGATGGGCTCCTTGAGGCCTCTAGACTCAACCTCCTGGGTACTTTTGGAGGGAGCTGGGCCAGGGTTATCAACGTCCTTACTGCTGGGATGTAGATAGTCAGGAGGGATCGGGGTGACCAGAGTTCCAAATAGGGTGCCATAGTAGGTATATGGGGTCTCAGAAGCTTGAATTCGGTCTTCGCCCATCTCCCCGTCTGTAAATTCATCAGATGAGGAGAGATCAAATGGAATGAAGTCCTTCCCTGCAGTTCGATAGGGGATGACTTTAGTGGAGCCAATGAACCCTGTACGCCGGCTTGTGCTACCATGGTGATGTCGGTCAACTTTAAATGGCGTAGTTGGTGGCAAATCCTGCTGGCTGTGACTGATGGTAGTGGTGTTCCCTTTAGACCGCTGTGTTGCTTTTCTGGTTGCCAAAGCCTCCTCATATACTTTTAAATCTTTCTTCCGTATTATAGCACCATTGGAAGTATATGTGCAGTCTGGTGGTAGGGATTTCACAGGTTGTTTGCTGAGAGTGATGGGAGTTGCAATCCTGGTAGCTACAGCAGCTCCAATCTGCATAGGCTCAGGGCAATTGTAATCCATAGTCACTGAGGGCTCATGTTCCATAGGCACTGGTAGATCCATTGCATCAGGCAAGACAGATTCAGGATGTATGGCATCTGTGAGTTCTGCCCGTGAGGGTGCAGGATATGCATAATCATAATATTCATCATTGTCCATAAACAGTTTTTTCTTGGATTTGGTACGAGTGGACTTACTGGTTGCTGGTTTAATTGCTGGAGACTTCCTGGCTGCAGGCCTGGATGGGGGTACAGACTTTTGCACCGAGGTGGTCTTGGGTCCTGGAGACGGTCTGGTCACTGGAGCAAGAGGTTTGCGGGGTCTTACAGGACAGTCCTTTAAATAATGGTCCCCTCCACAGTAGTAACACAGATTGTTAGCTTGTCTTCTGTCACGCTCTTCAGAGTTAAGGACCATAGCGTGTTTGACCTCTTGGAGTGCACACCTTAGAAGAGGAGTCCCAGGCACTCTGCAGTAGCTCCTTGAAGCATTGTATCAGGTGGGTCATTAGCTCCTGGAAGGCAGCGTTCAGAAAGTCCAAAAGAATTTTATTTACTGCGGGTTCATTTGCATCGGGTTCTGTCATTCTGTCAGGGACCGGGTTCTTGTGACACCGGTGACGTGAATATGAACCCAGGATGCAGTAAATAAAAGGCAACAACAAAAGGCTTGGTGAAAATAGCAGAAACTTATATTGAATAACTGGATACAAATAAAAGGCAGGAATCTGTATAAATAATAAGTCCTTGGAAAACAAACGCAGATGATGTAAAGTCTTGGGATGGGTAATGTAGAAGGGGTCTTGAGACTGTACCGGCAAGGAGTAAGAGAAGCAAAGTCCAGAGGAATAGCCAGGGGTCCGGTACACGTGAATAAGAATAAACGGCAAGGCTGGTCACTTGGCTCGTGGGATAGATCAGGCACCTTTCTTTCTCTAGGAATCCAACGTTAATGACAGAGCACTGGCTGGAAGTGGGAGTGGTTCTTTTAAGGAACCCAGCCAGTGTTCATTACATCCACCTGATGCAGTATACAAAAGCTGGGCTAAGGTATACTGCCGTACAGGAGCTTGCCACCAGGGTTGGTCTCATGACTTGGACTTTTTGCCACGGCGTCGCCGTGGAACCTGACAATGGATTTTACCGTCACCCAAAAGCTGGTGCAGAATCAATTAGTTTAGCACCAGCTAAACAACCCTCATTCAGCGGCGAGAATGGTGGCCCGATCCACTGCTTTTTGCCGCTGGAGCAGAGGGAGACTGGGGACAAATAGTTCCTAGTCTCCCTCTGCAATCACTTCACAGTGCTGTGCGATCTCATGAGAGTGAGGTTGCGCAGAGCTTGCGGCCTGGGAAGTGCAAGCCTGGATGCCAGAAGCTGTAAGGGCAGGGGCTGTGACCCCTGTATAATGTTGTGCATATGGAACCCAATGAAGAAGGAGACCAAGAGATGTATATAAACAACTGAATATTTACTGAGATGAAATGAAATAAAACCAGAACAAAAGACTAGTAGTCAAAGGTATTCTTGGTTAGTACAAAGTCCAGAACGGAGGATTGCGAGTAAGGGTCTTCGGGTTTAGAAGTGATACAAACAAAGTCCAGAACGAAGGGTTGTAGAATGAAGATAACGTGGGCTGTGGCCTTTGAGACAAGCCTGGGTTGTGGATCTGGAGCTGGTACCGTGGTCGTGGAACAAGCCTGGATATAGGATCAGGAACTGGTACCGTGGTCATGGAGTAGGCCTGGATGCAGGATCTGGAGCTGGTACCGTGGTAGTGGAAGCAAGCCTGGATGCAGGATCTGGAGCTGGTACCGTGGTCGTGGGAACAAGCCTGGATGTAGGATCTGGAGCTGGTACCGTGGTCGTGGAGTAAGCCTGGATGCAGGATCTGGAGCTGGTACTGTGGTAGTGGAAGCAAGCCTGGATGCAGGATCTGGAGCTGGTACCGTGGTCGTGGAACAAGCCTGGATATAGGATCAGGAACTGGTACCGTGGTCGTGGAGTAGGCCTGGATGCAGGATCTGGAGCTGGTACCATGGTAGTGGAAGCAAGCCTGGATGCAGGATCTGGAGCTGGTACCGTGGTCGTGGGAACAAGCCTGGATGTAGGATCTGGAGCTGGTACCGTGGTCGTGGGAACAAGTCTGGATGCAGGATCTGGAGCTGGTACTGTGGTAGAGGAAGCAAGCCTGGATGCAGGGTCTGGAGCTCAGGATTCACTTGGAACAGGCATGAAGAAGGAACACTGGATAACTGAAGCGGTGAAACCACAGTATAATCTGGTTAATGAACTGAGAAAGGCGGCAGGTTTAAATAGGATTCAGAGGATCATAAGAACACCGTTCACCTGGGACTCGTAGGTGGAGTTGGGATACCTGAGTACCTGATAGGTTAATGGGCGGCAAACGAGGATCTCCAGTGCAGGTGTCATGCAGTACCCGTAATCTACCGGCAGAGGGCGCCAGAGTACCAAGGTCTTCAGGCCTTAAGGAGATAGACGATCAGGCATGCGCGCTTTGTTTCTCCACATTCAGATCCTGTCTGCGGTGTGGGATGTGCCTCGAGGTCTCTCCTCCATCTTGTGGACCGGGAGTGCGGGGCAGCGCGCCACGAGGGACCTCAGGTGAATTTGGCGCAAGTCCCAGCATGGCGGTCCGGGTTGGGCTGCGGCGCGGGGCATGACAGAAGCTGATACTTTGCCTCTGTATAAATCAATGGTAAGACGCACCTTAAGAAAAGATATTAGCGCTAGAAAAAGTGCAGAGATGGGCGACTAAATTAATAAGGGGAATGGAAGGTTTAAGTTACGAGGAAAGACTAACCAGCTTAAACCTGTTTAGTTTAGAGAAACAGCACTTTAGAGGGGATCTAAAAAATTTATATAAATATATATACAGGGCCTTAGAGGGGATCTGATAACTTTATAAATATATACGGGGCCGTAGAGGGGATCTGATAACTTTATATAAATATATACGGGGCCATTATAATCCATTGTCTGGAAACCTATTCATTAACAGAACACGAGGTCATCCATTTAGACTGGATGAAAGGAAATTTAGCCTAAAGCATAGGAAGGGTTATTTTACAGTAAGAACAATAAAGCTGTGGAATTCTCTGCCTGTTGAGGTGGTTGGGTCAGAGACTGTACAGATTTTTAAACAACAACTGGATGACTTCCTGCAGACACGAAATATTAATGGTCAGAATATTTAATATGTGGGTAAAAGCTTCTTGATCTAGGGAGAAATCTGACGCCATTCTGGGGTCAAGAAGGAATTTTTTCCCATTGTGTTGCATATTGGCGAGCGCTTCAGACTGCGGTTTTTGCCTTCTTTTGGATCAACAGCAGTAGGTGATGTGTGAGAGGCTGAACCCGATGGACGCACGTCTTTTTTCAGCCTATGTAACTATGTAACTTGCGAAAGCGCTACTGCGAGTAACAGCGAGGTTAGAGGTGCGTTCCGGGGCGAGGTGCCAAGATAACGTCCTATTCTGTGGGAAGGCGCTAACATGGAGACAGTAAGGGAAAATTTGCAATCACATTAACATTGGAATATTGCCCATAGTTTTTACTAGTCTGAACAAGAAGTTACAAGCTTTGTGCGACTCCTAGTTTTAACTAGTAAAAACTAGAAGTTGCAAAGTTACATGGTGACGCCTAGTTTTATCGGATGCATTTCAGTAAATTGAAGTTTTGCCGTCTTCTGCTTTGTAACCTCTAATTTTGACTGGGTGTTTTGTGGTGAAAACTGGTTTTGACTGAATTTTAAGTAGTGAATATTGGTTCTAACTGCTACACATAACGTGTGTCAACTGCAATCACACAATTTTTGGTTTCTGTAATGCAGCATGCATTGTTCCAAGTTTAAGAGCAATAACAATTTTTATGACAATAGAAACATTTCACACAACATTTTTAGTGCGGTCTTATTTTTATTTCTGACAACATTTGAATAATATTGTCACATACTTGCTTCACTCCAGAAGGGCACGTGACTTGGCAAAGTGGAATCACTATTCGTCTGCACTAGACCCAAAACAAGGACTGCGAAGCACACAATCCGCACATCCACATCCCTTACTAAAATGCCACCACCACAGGCCCATTATATATATATCCAGTATGCCTAATATCCGAAACAGAGCTGACCTGAGACTCCATTCAATTATGCACAACAAAAAAGAAAACAGTTCAGTAGACTGACCCCCACCAAAACCCACTTTAGTAGATTGTCCTGAAACTCAAGGCTATTCTACTCCTGAGCATTAACGTTTGCTGCGGTGTTTTCGGCATAAGTAACCCGTTTGCGTTTGGTACCTTGCGCTTTTCAGCGCAAAGTTACTGTACTTTGTGCTCCCTATACTTAACACGGGGAGCGCAAAGTGTTAATCAGCGCTGGATTACAATCTACTAGCGCTGATTTATGTCCGGCTGTGGTTAGCAATAAATTAACCAGAGCCAGGACTTGGTGTTAATGGATTCCACTTCTGCAGAATCCATTAACACCATCCAGAAAAAATAAAAAAAAAATCAGATACTCACCTCCTGTCCCGCGACTCCGACCGCCTCCTCCGTCCGGCGAGAGCAGGGAAAGACTGGGGGAAAAAGTCCCCCCAGTCTCTCCCTGCGTATCACTACGTGTCCTATGGACTCCATCGAGTGGATGCTCGGGGCTGCGCTCAGCGCTGCCGCGAGCATCCCGGGGGTTACTGCGCAGTAACAATGCAGGCATTTTTTGCGCCTGCATTGTAATCCAGCGTTAAACGCAGACGCAAGGGGGAAAACTGCGGGCGCAGTTTTTCTTTCCTTGCGCCTGCGTTTTAACGCTAGGATTGTAATTTAGGCCCGTGTCAGACGAGCGTGCTGGTCACGTCCGTGTTGCCGCACATTAGTACATCCGTGGTAGCAGGGAATCATGACCAATGAAGCCCCACACACAAAGTACGTCCGCACGGAAGTGCTGACGCACAACGGACGCGGCAAACGGACGCACATTAGGAAAGAACGTAAACCCGCTAGAACGGACGTGCGGAGTGCGCCACGTCCGCATAGCTTTGTGTGTAAGTGATGAAGGAGGTCAGACGGACTAGATTTGTGCGTCCAGCATTTTTGACGGACAAAAAGGTTTTGCATTTTAATTTAAAAAATGGACTGTGTAGCCACTACCTTGTCATCAGTCAGAAAGTATGTCTGTTGAGCACGGACGCACGTTCCGTACAAAATGCGCTCGTCTGACATTAGCCTTAGTGCTTGGCATTTAAAGGCTTGTAGTGTTTAATTATATATCCTATACAGTATATATACTTTAACGACATCACAAGTCTCTTTAAATGTGTGAAACTTTTTTTGAGAAAGGGTTTTACCATTGAGATTTCTCTTGTTTTCAAGTATGTCCTGGGTGGCGAGTACATACCGTTAGTGGAGAGGTTGCTGGCTGGGATCGAAAATTCTGTTTATTGAAAAGTTTTCAGTAGTACAAAATAAAAGAAACCACGCATAAAAAGTTCAAAATAACAACATTGACAGATAGGTACTGCGTACGGCACCAACAGATGAAGTCAAACCAAAATGTAGGGCATGGATCGGCACCCGTAGAGATGGAAGCAGTACCAGTGGAATAATGGAAAAAACCTGGACCGCAATGTCAATACAATACACGTAGTATAACAGGTAAAATGACAGGGCGCAACATAATAAAGACACTACAAAAAATACCAGAAAATAGGAACTCCATAGCAGACCAGGAACAGGGGCACCAGCAGAACAAGTCCGGAGAGAGCTACGGGGGCCATTGTGCCTCCCAGGCAGGTATTGGGTAAAAAATTAAAAGGTCCGAGGAGCGGGGGTGCACTTCGAGGAGATCTATGGCTCCCAGATTTGGTGACACTTAGAGACAGAATCATGTAATTGGGCGGTCAAAAATTCCATTTTATACACATACCACATTTTAGGAATAATCGTCTGAATAACTGGTAGAGACGTTTTCCAGAAACAGGCTATATAAATTCTAGTAGCTGTACGGACCCTTTGGGCAGGCGAAGAGGAGAGAGAAAGACCATAGCAGATGAAGGTGCTATTGAGCAGCACCAACACCCGGTCAAGGGCGACACGAAACACCAAAAGGGTACAGATGATAAATCAAACACCTTGAACCATAACTCTATCACCTTTGCGCACATTTTTTAGCTTATCAACATGTAGCTGGAGTGCCTTTTCATGTTAACGCAACATCACATTTTATTTCAGTCCTCATTGGTGTCAAACACAAGAACGAACCTCCCACCCACCCACCACCAATCTGATGCAGGAAGATAAGGAGAATAGAGCTGATGAAGTCAGCTGGCTGTGATAGAAATGTGATTAACTGCAGGAAGAAGGACATAAGATTACATATCAGTCCTCACCTCTCCAACCGCAATCCGACCTCTGAAGGTCTAGAAGAGTCCAGCAACGCGGGAGCAGGAACACTCAGTCTGGATATAAAAGTCATACCAAAATGTGAAATACCATTGCTTCACCTTGTAGTGTTTATGAACATTATCAGGTGACAGCGTGCAAAATCTGAAGTAATTTTCATGCAAAAAAACAGTAGTCTGTGTAGCCACTAAACCCACTACTGATTTGTGTGTTTGACTAGTATTTGCTTATGTAAATTTTGGGTTTCCCTTGACCTGGGGAGTTTGCGGTTTTTCTGGAATCTGGACCTCATGTACCAGGTTAACCTGTTCACACGCCAGTATCCTAATGAAACGGATTTGAAGGGTATGCATGTAACCCTTTCACTACCAAGGTCAAATATACTCGATATAGAAAAGTTCCTGCAGGACCCCAAGATAGAGTAAATCGAATCTGGACAGATTCCGCGGCAATGCAAAGGAATGTCATTTAGTGCAAACAAAATTCGCACATTGTCTCCTAAATGTGTCCCAAATTTTTCAGCACCTTGGACAGGTCAGCCATAGGTCAGCACAGTGGGACATGAGGCATGTATGAGATTTTTTGGTGTGGTTAAATGAGGTATTAACCTGTTTTTGGGGGGGGGAAAAATTTCCTTGGTTATTCATGTTATTCTGCGCAAAAATGAGTCAAGTGATTTTGCTTTTGAAAAACCACTTAACACCAAAGTTTAACCTCCCTGGCGGTCTAATTTTTTAAAAATTTCGTGTCTAAAAGCGTCTCAATTTTTTTTTAAAGGAAACGTGTTTTTGTACATAGTTAGCTTGTAATAATTAGGAATCACACACTGAAATCCGTGCAATCAAGAGTTCTTACTCTAAGGTAAAATCCTTTATAAATAAATAAATAAAAAAAATAGTAAATACACCGAGTCCGATAAAGTTTGAAACACGAAATAATAATTTATTATCCCAAAAATAATTATCCAAAATAATGCAAATAAATGATATTCAATAAAACAAAAAACACTGAAATCGGTCTGAAAACAAGGGTAAGAGGCTGTATGGTCTATTTCTTATCCTGTAGTGCCACCCAGTGGCCGTTCATAAACATTGCACTTTGGATTACAGTATTTTATGAATTGTTTATAAGTTTGCTGATGGTTCCCGACCACCCTGCACCATGTGACTCGTAGGGAGCCTTCTAGGAAGCAGCTCGCTGCGATCACACTGCGGGGACAGCGAGGCAGCCAGGAGGAGGTGAGTATGCATCCAGCCCGAGTGTGGCTCGGGGTTACCGTTCACGGTAGTGAAATTTAACCCAGAGTCACACTCGGGAATACCGCCAGGGAGGTTAAGAGTTGGTATTAATTTCTGAAGGAACGCATTTTATACAAAGTATAAGAGATGTGAATTTACAGCGAGCAGCCACAACATCCGAGCTGCAAGCAAGGCTTGAAACTTGGTTGTAATAGCGGCGAAAGATTTTAAGTTAATGCCTAGAGTGTCAGGTTCCTAGCCGCTGGCGCCGCAAGATGACTAGAAGCAAGCTGCCTCATAGTGGTGAGATTAGCAATGGCCCTCCTAGCAATCCATGTCGGTCCAGTGAACATTTGTTGGCTAACACAGCTAATGAGTTCCCCACACTAGCAAGAAGCTACTTTCTGGATCCCCTGGTCCTGGATTACCTGCCTGGACTTGTTGATTACTATTCCCTTCATACCTGTCTACAAATTGAATCCCAAAGACCCTTCTAAAGTTTGCACGCTTTAGATTCCTTGTTCCTGTATTACTTGCCTGGACTTTGTTGCCTCTGGTCCCCTTCATACTATCTACTGATTGCACTCCAAAGACTTCTAACTATTAGCCTCGCTCTAATATATACGTACCGCTCCTACTCTCCTTATTCTCCTGCATACAGCCTTCCATATCTGGCCTAGCTCTGCTCCAACTCCCTTCCTTCAATATTAGTATTCTGTCTCCTTTCTGGTTCTCTGTATACCTGTATTCTTTAAATATCATTACCGTATTATTCCTTTGTCCTTATTCAAAGTTCAGCGTTAGCTTTTGTCCACCCTTTTCTCGTCCCGTCTATTCCTCTGTTGCTGTTTATTATTTATTCAGTGTTTTTCCCTTCTCTCGGTCTTGCCCAGACTCCTTTTTATTATATTTATTTATTGCCTTCTGTTGCTTCCCTCCGTATCTATAAATACATACCATATTCATTTACACTTGCCGTATCTACCTCTTGTTCATGGAATATTGGGCTTGAATCTACCACCCCGGAATCCGCTCCTTACATAGAGCTGGTTTGTCCAATGTCGCCAGATGTTACCTTATCGTCTGGTTTGGAATCGGGCCCTGAATGTACAGATCCTTACCAATCAACTTGTTTCCCAGGGACCATCATGGCTGCCTCTCCCGCAACGTCTCCTATTGTTATTTATTTAAACTTAAAATGAAGCACTTCCCACAACATGTGACAAAACACTTTATTTCCATTTATTTTCAGTATAAAGAATTATAACAAAAACAACATAAAATAATTATATAAAAATATAATGTATGATCACAGGAGAATATGTAGATTTCGTACGAACATTTATATTTCGGCTTCACACAAGATAAAGGAGCACTCTCTTTGGAAAAGATTTTTAGTTTTAAAAGAGGATTTATAGTACTATATAAGCATATATACCTACAAATCGATTTATTCCGGTTCTGCTCCTCAGACTCCGGTCTCCTTCAGTAACGTCATTTCAGTTATCTGTCAAAATAAACATGGATTTCACTGCTGGTGACAAATCAACTAAATCACAGTATTAGAAGTAATGACTGTGCAAGGTCTATTCATGTGCTGACACGAAAGGAGGCGAATCCCAGGGCCCTATTGTAAGTAAAAAAATAAATAAAGAGGATGCTTTAATAATATGTGCACCATTGACATCTTATTAGTCTTCCGTTTTATAATGAAGCCTCTTGAATATATTACCGGGAATATTGTTATTATTGCATACTCGTGTCCCATTGTATAATTAAGAAATGGAAAATTGTTACACGGTGATACAACTAAAAGAATGTTAAAAAACAAAAAGTACTTCTATGACCAAAAAATCCCCCAAAGCAATATCCTGGCGCTCCCCTGATGGTCAATGTGGGGTTTATTGCAAATAAAGGGGCACTCTGGCCATCATGACCAAATTAACATAAGGGGTTACTCAGAGAGAGACGAATTGGCTCAGAAAATGCATTGAACAGTGAATTTCCCCATACTGTGCAATTTCGTGGCCAATCGGCTATTCAAAAAGTAGGCAGTTCCCCAAATGTTGGTGAATTGCCAGCGAAATACGGTCATGTTGGACGGCAGTGAACTCCCCATAGCGAAGCAATGGTTAATGTATTCAGAGAACACCGAACAGCAGAGAAATTACCTGATTTTTGGTGGTATAATGAAAATCCCTGTACAGTACAGATACAAGGTGTTACTATAATTTCCATATACACATATTATGCTATATGCAGATTCTCTTGGTAATTTTTTGGAAGCTGCCCATTTACTGTATTTGACACAAAGGCTATTTCTGACAGTAGGTTGATAATGCAGACCCCGTTTGAAATTATGCAAGATAAGGGACACGGTCTAAAGTTTAGAACCTTTCATCCCAGTAACATTGCTGTAAAGGGTAAATGAATATATGAAAATTTTAGCAAATCTACATTATTTCAATCTTTTAACCACCTCAGAAGAAGACTCGTTATGCAAAATTGCTATTTTACCCTACTTTTAAGAGTTAACTATGCATCCCATGATTCAAAATTAATGTTAGATTTTTGGTAGAAAAGGATTTAAAATGTAGCTGTACTACATCTAAGTAATATGATTGTGGGGTAGTAGATTAATTTCAAGAGGACAAGGCTTACATGTGGAAGAGGGGGTGAATACTGGAAAATTCCTATTTTTATTAGGACTCGACCTCTGCTAGTGGGGAGCCAAGTTAGGTCCTTTATTACAGCTAATATTTGAAAACGTACCGAAAAAGCGCCCATGCTCACTAGAACTGCTGCAACAACCAGGATTAACAACCCAGTTCATGTATAAAATTGTAACGGGGAGCCCCCTATAGGGTGAGGGGGAACCCCCAATCTGCAGAGATGAAGCCTTAAGGACAGGTATACAGCTTCCAGGGAACAAACCAAGATATTAACAGAAACTAGAAAGATCCCTAAGCCCCGACTGAGATCCTTGAAAGGTGGTCTCGAGATACTAACTAGGCTAGGCCTGCAAGACGAACAAAACATAAACCAGACATACGATGAATGCAGGCATACAGATTCCAGGGAACAAACCAAGATATTAACAGAAACTAGAAAGATCCCTAAGCCCTGACTGAGATCCTTGAAAGGTGGTCTCGAAATACTAACTAGGCTAGGCCTGCAAGACGAATAAAACATAAACCAGACATACGATGAATGCAGGCATACAGATTCCTAAGCACGGTACAGTACAGGGGACAGACAGAAGAGAGATCCAAATACAAGAGCCAAAGGTCATACACGGAATATCATAACTAGAGGGGTCAGACAAGAGAGGGATCCTAAATACATGAGCCAGAGGTCATACACAGCAAATCAAAGTAAACCAGCATACAGGGACTAGGCAAGAAAGACTATCCTGGTCCAAGGATCAAGGGTAGTCCTGGTCGTACTTATAGGGCAGAACAGGTCATGTGACCGCAGACCAATTGGCCCAACAGATGGCCTGCAGGCTGAAAACAAAAAACAAACAGGAATCCCTGCTACCACCAGCAGGGGCAAGGCCGAGACGTGACATAACCCCCTCCCTTACGGGTGACCTCCTGGGCACCCAAGAAAGAAAACATGGATGGCACGAAAACGGATAAGACCAGTCACCAGTACCCATTGGAATCCCGCTCAGACTCCGAGTAGTCAGTTTGTGCCTGAGCAAGCAAAGCTCTTTCATAAACCCCCAGGTCCTCTCTGCAGATCACTGCACCGTTAGAGGCCCGTACACAACCTTCGGTAACCGGGCTAGAGTCTCGTACCGGAGGATCCGACGGCATGAGTACCTTGGACCTGGAACGGAGTGAATCTTCCGTCCCATGTTGTTTACGGTTAGTCCTCTTGCGTCTCCTGGACCGTGATCTAGGAGTTCCGTCCACACTATGGTACATAGAGGTATTAGAGGTACTGCCAGATCCAGTGACGGTAGTCGTGCCCTGAGATTGTATATTACAACCCACAGTGGAACCACTAGACACAGTGGACTTACTGTCTACCCCAGAGACAATGACCTTGCCATTAAACGTGGCCCCGACCGATACAGTACAGGGTGTGTGCATGACTGGTACACTCTCGGGATATGGGACATCACCAGGACATGGTACAGTTGGCGCCACAACAGTCTTACACCTCTCCCCAGGAGGAGTATATTGTGGATCATCTGAATCAGAGTCTTCCAACAGCCCTTTCAGAATGTCAGGGTGTCTCTGGAGCACTACCCAGTGCCTCTCACGCATCCAAAAGCCAGAAGGCGTCCGTATATATTCCGTGGGAACACAATGTGATTTAGGGATCGCAATACCCTTTAAACCACCAGCTTGCTGAATTTCCCTGATTACTGTGCGGAGTAAGGCAACCTCGGACTTAGAGGGTGTAGTATCAATGGAACCAGAACAAAGTGTGGCAGTTTCAGAACCAGATTGGCTAGGGTTGATCACCTTTTCTTGTCTTCTCTTAGAGCAAGACATAGACTTTGTGACCACCTCACAAGGCTTGACAATGGTGGGGACAACACTGGACTCACTGTGGGGCAAGGGCACAGTGGTCTCATGTGCCAATCCAGGCACGTCGGCCTCATAACAAAACGTGGTCACAGCTGTCTCGTCTAACCTGGGTGCAGCTGTCATTGCTGACATACAGCTTGTCCCGGACACCACTGGCAAGGTACCAGCCTCAGGCATCACAAATGACATATTGTCAGTACCCGACATGGCTGGCTTCTCATTACCAGTACCCGACATGGCTGGCTTCGTGCCAGGGGGAACAGACATGGCTGGCTTCGTGCCAGTGGATACAGACATGGCTGGGTTCATGCCAGTAGATACAGACATGGCTGGCTTCATGCCAGTGGATACAGACATGGCTGGCTTCATGCCAGTGGATACAGACATGGCTGGCTTCATGCCAGTAGATACAGACATGGCTGGCTTTTTGCCAGGGGAAGCGGACATGGCTGGCTTTTCATTGCCAGTGGGAACAGACATGGCTGGCTTCGTGCCAGTAGCTACAGACATGGCTGGCATTTCATTACCAGTAAGAACAGGCATGGCTGGCAGCGTGCCAGTGGATACAGACATAGCTGGCTTCGTGCCAGTAGATACAAACATGGCTGGTTTCGTGCCAGTAGATACAGACATGGCTGGCTTCATGCCAGTGGATACAGACATGGCTGGCTTCATGCCAGTAGATACAGACATGGCTGGCTTTTTGCCAGGGGAAGCGGACATGGCTGGCTTTTCATTGCCAGTGGGAACAGACATGGCTGGCTTCGTGCCAGTAGCTACAGACATGGCTGGCATTTCATTACCAGTAAGAACAGGCATGGCTGGCAGCGTGCCAGTGGATACAGACATAGCTGGCTTCGTGCCAGTAGATACAAACATGGCTGGTTTCGTGCCAGTGGATACAGACATGGCTGGCTTCGTGCCAGTGGATACAGACATGGCTGGCTTCGTGCCAGTGGATGCAGACATGGCTGGCATCTCATTGCCAGTGGAACAGGCATGGCTGGCTTTTCATTACCAGTGAGAACAGGCATGGCTGGCAGCGTGCCCGTGGATACAGACATGGCTGGCTTCGTGCCGGTAGATACAGACATGGCTGGCATCTCATTGCCAGTGGGAACAGGCATAGCTGGCTTTTCATTACCAGTAAGAACAGGCATGGCTGGCAGCGTGCCAGTGGATACAGACATGGCTGGCATTTCATTGCCAGTGGGAACAGGCATGGCTGGCTTTTCATTACCAGTGATAACAGGCATGGCTGGCAGCGTGCCAGTGGATACAGACATGGCTGGCTTCGTGCCAGTAGAAACAGACATGGCTGGCATTTCATTGCCAGTGGGAACAGGCATGGCTGGCTTTTCATTACCAGTGAGAACAGGCATGGCTGGCAGCGTGCCAGTGGATACAGACATGGCTGGCATCATGCCGGTGGATACAGACATGACTGGCTTCGTGCCAGTAGATACAGACATGGCTGGCATCGTGCCAGTAGATACAGACATGGCTGGCATCGTGCCAATAGATACAGACATGGCTGGCATCTCATTGCCAGTGGGAACAGGCATGGCTGGCAGCGTGCCAGTGGATACAGACATGGCTGGCATTTCATTGCCAGTGGGAACAGGCATGGCTGGCTTTTCATTACCAGTGAGAACAGGCATGGCTGGCAGCGTGCCAGTGGATACAGACATGGCTGGCATCGTGCCGGTGGATACAGACATGGCTGGCATCGTGCCAGTAGATACAGACATGGCTGGCAGCGTGCCAGTAGATACAGACATGGCTGGCAGCGTGCCAGTGGATACAGACATGGCTGGCATCATGCTAGTGGATACAGACATGGCTGGCATCGTGCCGGTGGATACAGACATGACTGGCTTCGTGCCAGTAGATACAGACATGGCTGGCATCGTGCCAATAGATACAGACATGGCTGGCATCTCATTGCCAGTGGGAACAGGCATGGCTGGCAGCGTGCCAGTGGATACAGACATGGCTGGCATTTCATTGCCAGTGGGAACAGGCATGGCTGGCTTTTCATTACCAGTGAGAACAGGCATGGCTGGCAGCGTGCCAGTGGATACAGACATGGCTGGCATCATGCCAGTGGATACAGACATGGCTGGCATCGTGCCAGTAGATACAGACCTGGCTGGCATCGTGCCAATAGATACAGATATGGCTGGCATTTCATTGCCAGTGGGAACAGGCATAGCTGGCAGCGTGCCAGTGGATATAGACCTGGCTGGCAGTGTTCCAGTGGATATAGACATGGCTGGCAGCGTGCCAGTGGATACAAACGTGGCTGGCAGCGTGCCAGTGGATACAGACATAGCTGGTAGCGTGCCAGTGAATACAGACATAGCTGGCAGCGTGCCAGTGGATACAGACATGGCTGGCAGCGTACTAGTGGATACAGACATGGCTGGCAGCGTACTAGTGGATACAGACATGGCTGGCATAGCATTCCCAACCGGAGACACTGAAACCTCACTGGGAGACGAGGGCATAGTGATCCCATGATTCACCAGATTTGAGGTGGCTATTCTGCCAGTCTGGATGCCTATGGAGGACACACCAGTACCTCCATAGCGATACCTGGATATATGGTTCCCCTGCCATTGCTTAACAGGTTTTAATACACAATGCTCAAGTGTGATTTGGATCTGCACAATAAAAACAGAGACCATACAACCTGCGTCTTTCCTTCTCATACATGGATGTGCAAGTAGTGCAGGGTGGTGCTGCATCGTTAGCTGCAGCAGGTGATAGGCTCAGAGCCTCCATTAACCTCTGCAGCTCTTTCAGCATAGCAAGCACCAAGTTCAATACAGCTTCATACATATGAGACATACCTGCCAGCTTCTATTCTGGGACCAGGATAATGTAACGGGGAGCCCCCTATAGGGTGAGGGGGAACCCCCAATCTGCAGAGATGAAGCCTTAAGGACAGGTATACAGCTTCCAGGGAACAAACCAAGATATTAACAGAAACTAGAAAGATCCCTAAGCCCTGACTGAGATCCTTGAAAGATGGTCTCGAAATACTAACTAGGCTAGGTTTGCAAGATGAATAAAACATAAACCAGACAGACAATAAATGCAGGTATACAGATTCCAGGGAACAAACCAAGATATTAACAGAAACTAGAAAGATCCCTAAGCCCTGACTGAGATCCTTGAAAGGTGGTCTCGAGATACTAACTAGGCTAGGCCTGCAAGACGAACAAAACATAAACCAGACATACGATGAATGCAGGCATACAGATTCCAGGGAACAAACCAAGATATTAACAGAAACTAGAAAGATCCCTAAGCCCTGACTGAGATCCTTGAAAGGTGGTCTCGAAATACTAACTAGGCTAGGCCTGCAAGACGAATAAAACATAAACCAGACATACGATGAATGCAGGCATACAGATTCCTAAGCACGGTACAGTACAGGGGACAGACAGAAGAGAGATCCAAATACAAGAGCCAAAGGTCATACACGGAATATCATAACTAGAGGGGTCAGACAAGAGAGGGATCCTAAATACATGAGCCAGAGGTCATACACAGCAAATCAAAGTAAACCAGCATACAGGGACTAGGCAAGAAAGACTATCCTGGTCCAAGGATCAAGGGGAGTCCTGGTCGTACTTATAGGGCAGAACAGGTCATGTGACCGCAGACCAATTGGCCCAACAGATGGCCTGCAGGCTGAAAACAAAAAACAAACAGGAATCCCTGCTACCACCAGCAGGGGGCAAGGCCGAGACGTGACAAAAATATTGCAAGAAAAAAGGGGTCATCTGCGCTCGTTTCTATACAATTTCATGTGCAACAAAACACAATTAGAGGTTTTAGTTTGCTTGAATGGCCATAGAAACGTAAGCTCACTCGCCCCATCACGGCACCTCTCGGTAGAGTGAATCCTAACCAATGTAACCAAAAGTCGCTCTACTGAGCAGCTACATGCTCTCTTGCTGCTTTTCAGCTAAAAGGCAAAATGGTGTGTTTTATTTATACACGCACCAACCACTTCCCATTTGGGGTTGAAAACAAAAATATGTAAAAAGGAACAGCAGCAAAAATGACTTAACTGGTATTACAATAAAATATACATACATACAGAAAAATCGGTGTCACGCCCATACTCACCAGAGCGGCTGCAACAACCAGGAGTAACAACCCAGTTCATGTATAAAATATAGCAAGAAAAAAGATGTCATATGCGCTCCTTTCTATACAATTCCATGTGAAACAAAACACAGGGGTTTTAGTTTGCTTGAATGGCCATTGAAGTGTAAACTCACTCGCCCCATCAAGGCACCTCTCGGTAGAGTGAGTACCTAACGAATGTAACCAAAAGCCGCTCTACTGAGCAACTGCCTGCTGTCTTGCTGCTTTTCAGCTAAGAGGCAAAATAGTGGGTTTTATTTATACACGCACCAAGTACTTCCCATTTGGGGTTGAAAAGCAGCAAGAGAGTGTGCAGTTGCTCAGAGGAGCGGCTTTTGGTTACATTGGTTACGTACGCACTCTACCAAGAGGTGCCGTGATGAGGCGAGTGAGCTTACACTTCAATGGCCATTCAAGCAAACTAAAATCTCTAAGGCTGGGGTCAGACGAGCAGTAGTAGGAGCGGAAGGAACGTCAATTAGAGTGGACATTCCTTCCACTCGACACCTGTCTGACGCCCGTCTGGCTGCCTCGCTGAGCCCAGTTAGTGTGCTCAGCAAATGGTAAAATACTTGTTTTTATATTTCTCAAGATGAATCTAAATGCCAATTTTCACGTCTGTAACATCTTCTGTTTTTAAGATATAGGTATCCTGTTTAAAAGTATTCACCCCCCCCCATTTTTTCAACGCCCACTTGGGATTTATGGAAAATGTTTTTTATTTTTCAAGAAGATTGTAAATACCAAATTTCTCACTTTTATTAGTATGCCTATATTTCAAAAACAGAAGACGTCTTCTGTTTTTGAAATATAGGTATACTAATAAAAGTATTCAACCCCACTTTTTGCCCTCCCAAGAATTTTCAGAAAATGGTAAAATACGTGTTTTTTTAAGATAAATCTAAATACCAATTTTCAGGCCTGTAACATCTTCTGTTTTTGAGATATAGGTATCCTGTTTAAAATATTCAACCCCCTTTTACACCCCCTCAGGACTGGAGTTTCCAAAAATCCTTCCTTAGTGGGTGCCTACGTCATAAAAACAGTGCACCTTCAAAATTTCACGTTCCTAGGTTAAACGGTTTCAGCTGGGCGTTGATGAGTGAGTGAGTCAGTGAGTCAGGACGTTCGCGTTTATGTATCTCTATGAGACAATGCCTACTTTCAGTAGGAAGAAGACAACAATCACTACTGCATGGCCATATCTGAAAGTGACAATTTATTGGTTTCATGACAACGTAATCAACATCTATGTCAAAAAACAGAAATCATAGGCGGTTGCCAAATGTCCCCTATGTCATGATGTACGGCTACAGAATATGTCTTGTATGATTGGATACTTCTTTACTGGGCTTGTAGGAAGTTCATACCCGATTATGTGCATCATTGTAAGATTTATCCAGATTAGGGATAGATCGATTATCGATGGCAGATATTCAGCAAATTACTGAGACTGGTATCAGCCTTTTATTTGCTGATAATTGGACATGATGGGTCACTGAAGTCACAACACGCAAAGTCCTGCAGCTCGGTGCGGATATGGGGCTTCTCTCACATCATGCTGACAACTCTTACTGTAGGATTTCCCCTGCCATCTGACAGAATTGTGCATGGGCACAACGACTACAGAAATGGTGCTTCTCTCCCATCTGGCAGGGAAATCCCTATACAGGAGATGCATGGGGTCTTTTCGACCCCCATATTTTTCATACCAATTGGCCCTCCAGATCTTTTGGGACTACAAATCCCATGAGGCTCTAAGAACCTAATGAATAACTGAGCATCATGGGTGATGTGGCTACAAAACATCTGGAGGGTCAAGGTTGCCGACCACTTACATATAGGGTCATGTGAGGTATCATTGCAAAGGCCAGAGACTAGACATGACCATGTTTGTAAAAATGAAAGAATCAAAATCTCCTCTCTATTAAATTGAAAAAATGAAACGGACATGGTGCAAGGTTTACAATATTATTAAACACATTCACGTAATGGCATAATGTCAGATTTCTTTTGATTTTTCACATCTTTACAATTTCAGAATATCGGCACCAGATATCGGCTATTGTCCAGAAAGGCTGCCAGCAATCGGTATTGGTTCTGAAAAAAACGATATCGGTCTATCCCTAATCCAGATTGTCATTTGTATTTTCATTCTTACCTGAAGTTGCGTTTACTTCTAAAGACACGTTTCTCGAGTCCAACTTCTGTTTCTCCAGCACAAGTAACCTGTTTTAACAATGAAATGTTGATAAAAATAAAACTTGATGTTACAGGAAATAGAAAAAGTGCATCCAGCTATATGGTAGCTATTGATTGTACCATTGGAGTCAAGTCATGCTTTCAGTATAAATGGGCAGGAAGAGTTGAGGAACGTGAAGACCCTTGCCAGGCGACTACCTGAGGAAAATAGAGTGTAGCAGTGTCTGCAGTGGCCAAGTTGCCTTACATTACTAAACGCTGTCTGTAGTGCAAATCAGAGCACAGCACTCTAACTTGGTGCTGGTAGCGGAAGAGAGAGTTGCTGAGTTTTACGTGACAAGATGGCAGCCTCTTTGGACAAACTACTGCTGTCCAAGTCATATGGAAACGTGAATGAATTACTGATTCTATAAAAACGAGACACAGTTCATTTGTAAATATCGTTATATTCTCACAGTTGTAAATTCACGTTCCAGGTCTCCGACCCTGCAGTGAACTCACTATTCGCCGCAGGGTCCCCGAAGTGCGCCGAACATGGAGCCGCCGAAGAATGCCGTACTGCAGAAAAAAAAAAAAAAAGGAACTCTGCTATTCTTTAAAAGGTGTTTAATCCAATAAAAATGCATTAAAATGTGTGGAAATAATAAAAAGTTTCAATAAAAAAATAAAACAGTCTGTTACAGAATATTAATTTAAAAAAAAACGCCTTTAAATACAAAATTGGGAATCAGATAAGAAGACGGTTTGCTGAAAATGAAGAAAATAAACTGTTGAATAAAAAAAAAACGGATATTAAAAACGATAATATCTCTTTTACATTGAATCCTACGGGATTCGCCTGTTTAAACCTGACAAACTAAAACGCTGAAAATCAGGGCATGTGACTGACACAGTGGTACAGTTCGGCGTTCTCTGGATAGATTAACCGTTACTTCTCTATGGGACAATTTCGCTGCCGCGTAAGAGCGCCGAATTGTGGCGATCAGCAGCAAACTGCACTGTATGTCGCTGTTAATTCGCCAATATTTGCTTTGTGAAGAGACAAACTGCCCCGAAATTACACTGTATGGTGCCCGTCAGTGGCAAGTTCGGCTCTTATTATATATTAATAACCCCTATAGTGATACATTTTCTAGATGATCCGATACAGAAATCTCCATTTCAGCCACCATGGATCAAAAGTTCTCGGACTCTTTGCTTCCTGTATTACAGGAAATTGCAGAAAAACACCTGTTGATACACGATCCTCTGCCATGTCGACACTAGATTCACATCCTAAGTGTTCAGTTACATTGGGCAGGTGCACCAATGTGCGCCACTGCAAAATAGCAATGCAGCAGACGCTGCGTCACTGGACTCCCCACTAGGGATGAGCTGTTCGGGTTCGGCCCGAACTTAGCCTGTTCGAGCAGATCGCGAACCCCGAACATTTCCGGGTGTTCGCCGCATGTTCGACCACAATGGACCACAATGCATTTTCCCACTGCCTGAAGCTCGTAATTGGCTACAGCCTTGCACCTGACCACAGGTCTGGTGCAAGACTGGTTGAACACTATGCCAATCACCGCTCAGAGTCCTGATTGGGCAAATATTGCCCAATCATGGGCTCACAGAGCTAAGTCCCGCAGCACACTATATAAGGTTTCCACGCAGCGCTTCTGCACGCATTTCAGAGGAGATTTCAAAGGAGAAAGTTGTGTGTGTTGTTACTGCCGGTCTGCCACGCTACTGGGGGGGGGTCTCATTTCGACCAAATATCAGGGAATTTAGGTGATGTGTGTCTTGTCACTGTGCCAGCAATTGTTTTGGAGGTTTACAACTTTATTTAAAACATTTGTGTATTGAGGTGATTTTCTGGGTCTTGTCACATTGTGCCAGCAAGTCTTTTTGGGTCTCATTTATACCAAATATCAGGGAATTTAGGTGATGTGTGTCTTGTCACTGTGCCAGCAAGTTTTTTTGGGGTTTACAACTTTATTTAAAACATTTGTGAATTGAGGTGATTTTCTGGGTCTTGTCACTGTGCCAGCAAATCTTTTTGGGGCTCACTAATTTCTTTAAAACACTTGTGAATTAAGGTGATCTGTGTCTCGTCATACAAACAGTACCACGCTGTATTTTGGGGCTCACTAATTTCTTTAAAACACTTGGGAATTAAGGTGATCTGTGTCTCATCATACAAACAGTACCACGCTGTATTTTGGGGCTCACTAATTTCTTTAAAACACTTGGGAATTAAGGTTATCTGTGTCTCGTCATACAAACAGTACCACGCTGTATTTTGGGGCTCACTAATTTATTTAAAACATTTGTGAATTAAGGTGATCTGTCTCTTGTCACTGGCTGCCAGCTATCAGTGTGTCTCACTGAGTTATACCAGAGTTATTTAAATATTTATACCAGAGTTGAATCAGAGTTCTGTATATATTAATCTATATATCACTCACCATGTCTGAAAGAACAAAAAGGACAGGCAGACGCTCCCAGCCACAGATAAGAGGGCAAGCAGCCCCTGTGTCGGGAGGCTGTGTCTCCGGTCGTGGTGGACGTGGTGCATCCTCTGCAGGGGCACACTTGTCCTTTCTAACTGGTGCTGGCCGTCTTAAGCAGCAGCAACATACAGAGGACTTGGTGGATTGGCTAACCAGGCCATCCTCATCCTCCGAGTCCTCTGCCAGCCAGGCTTCTAGTGCTTTACAGTCCACCTCAGCTGCCAAAGCATCAAATGCAGCCTCCATGTCCACAGCTACTCCTGCCGTAGCCTCGCTATCACACACGGAGGAGTCAGCTGAATTGTTTGACTACAATGAGAGTGACATGCTGCTTGAGGATGCGCAGCAAGTACAGTGCTCTGATTCAATCTCTGAGGTTGAGCAAGGGAGTATAATCAACCTAGAGGAAGGGGGTGCCAGTGATGACACACAAATAACTGGCACTCATGTTGCCCCAGCAGCTGCAGCATACTGCCAAGTTGGCTCCAGTGACGAGGAGATAGGGGGTGAAGATGACATTGATGATGAGGAGGTCACTGACTCCACCTGGGTGCCAGATCGAACTGAGGAATCAAGTGAGGAGGAGGGGGAGGAGGAAGCGGCACAGCAAACACGAGGCACAACATCCTCTGTGACCAACCGTAGCACTAGCCAGTCCAAGGCATCACATGTCAGAGCTGCTCCGGTGCAGAGCGCTGTTGTCTCAAAGAACACATGCAGGAACTCTGCTGTCTGGGAGTTCTTTAAGAAATGTGCAGCAGACCCCACCGTTGCTATTTGTAATCTATGTCAAAGGAGGCTGAAGCGTGGGATAAACACCGGACACTTGGGTACCACGTGCTTGAGGCGACATATGAACAAGTGCCACACATCCCGTTGGGGCTAAACTTTGCGTAGGTCCTCCTCCTCCTCATCTGTCTCTACCCACACTGTATGTCCTGCCATGCAATTGCCTACAACCTCCACCGACAGGGATGATGCTACAGTAATGGATGTACCAGCAGGTCCTTCGTCACAATGTGACATCATCCCAGTAGCTGAAGATTTACGCAGTCAGATTACGTTGCCGCAGCTGCTGCAGCGAAAGAAAAAATATAGTCCCAACCATCCCCAAGCACAGCGTCTAAATGCCAGCTTAGCAAAATTACTCGCATTGCAGCTGCTGCCTTTCCAGCTGGTGGACTCTGCTCCCTTCCGTGAATTTGCTGAATGCGCTGTATCACAGTGGCAGGTTCCAAAACGCCATTACTTTTCACGCAAGGCCATTCCAGCACTATACCAGCACATGGAAGACAATGTTATCCAGTCATTGGGAAAGGCAGTCAGCAGCAAGGTGCATGTCACTTTAGACACGTGGTCCAGCAAGCATGGACAGGGTCGTTACATTTCCTTCATGGCACACTGGGTAACTCTGATTGCAGCTGGGAGGGATCCAAGACGGGGCTCTGTGCTGGAGCTTGTTCATCCACCACGCCTCCAGAAAGCTGCTTGTATGAGGTCTGTCTGCTCCACCACCACCACCTCTTCCTCCTCCTCCTCCTTCTGTGTCTCTGGCGAAGTGGCAGTTAAACCCACGCCTGACAGGGTCTACGCAATGGCTCAAGCAAAAAGATGCCATACTGTGCTTGAGCTGGTTTGTTTAGGGGACAGGTGCCACACCGGGTCAGAAATTTTGTCAGCTCTGCAGGGGCAGGTGCAGAGATGGTTAACACCACGCCAGCTTGAGCTGGGAATGATCGTCTGCGATAATGGCAGCAACCTTCTCTCCGCCCTACGCAAGGGTAAATTGACGCATGTACCATGCCTAGCACACGTCCTAAATCTGGTGGTACAGCGTTTCTTAAGCAAGTACCCAGGGCTGCCAGAGCTTCTCATCCAGGCCAGAAAAGTCTGCAGCCACTTCAGACGGTCATTCCCAGCAAGCGTTCGCCTGGCAGAAATTCAAAGAGAATTCCACCTTCCCACAAACCGTCTGATCTGTGACATGCCCACCAGGTGGAATTCGACATTAGCAATGCTGCAGCGTCTGCACAAGCAGCAGAGGGCCATCAACGAGTACCTGTGTGAGTATGGCACAAGGCCAGGTTCAGGTCAACTTGGTTTTTTTCCCCCCCCGCAGTGGCTGATGATCAAGGATGCATGCACTGTACTGTCACCATTTGAGGAGGCAACGAGGATGGTGAGCAGGGACAGTGCATGCATCAGTGACACAATTCCTTTAGTGTTCCTGCTAGGCCTTCCCTAGCTCTCAAGGCCCCAGTCTTTCCGCAGACAGCATTCCAGCGGGTCCTACTCAGATCAGACAAGAGGAGGATGAGGAGGAGGAGGACTATTTAAGTAGTGGGGGCATTGAAGGTGGGGATTCCTCAAGGCAGGGTTTTGTGTGCCCAGAAACAGAAGGGCTTGTGCGTGGCTGGGAGGAGGAAGTGCACGATACGGTCATCCTCATTGACCAGGAAGACTCAGCAGCTAATGCCACCTCCAACCTACGCTGCATGGGCTCCCTAATGATGCAAAGCCTGCTAAAGGACCCCAGGATTTGTGCTATCAAGGAGAGGGATCATTACTGGTTGGCAACCCTTCTTGATCCACGATACAAGGGGAAAGTTTCAGAGCTCATCCTGCCCGCACAGAGGGAGCACAGGATGACAAAACTTGAGGACGCTCTAAAGCGAAACTTGTGTAACACCTTTCCAGGCACTGTTAGATTACCAAGTGCTGACACACGTGCTTCTGAGGCTGCAGGTGATCAGAGGAATAGCAGTGAAGGCCAGGGCCGCTTGACTGATGCATTTTTTTATTTTTTTAGTCCTCGACGCCCAGGGACGTCAAATGTAGGCACCCATTGCCAGCGTCTTCACCATATGGTGCAGGACTACCTAGGGGCAAGGGCAGACCTGGATACCTTTCCAGCAGATGATCCACTGGCTTACTGGGTGTTGAGATTGGATCACTGGCCAGAACTTAGCCAATATGCTATGCAGCTACTAGGTTGCCCTTCATCTAGCGTGCTTTCCGAAAGGAGGTTCAGTGCCGCTGGAGGTTTTGTCACAGACATAAGAGTGCGTCTGTCCACCGACTATGTAGACCGGCTGACATTTATAAAAATGAATCAGTCCTGGATCAGCAGCTATCAATCCCCTGATGCTGAAGTAATGGAATAGATAGGGGATGTCCTCCTCTGCATTCACAAAACCTCCAGCACTGAACTCTTCCACAATACCACAAAAGGGTTACGGTGTGAAGGCACTTGCTGCCATGAAAGGCACAATATCTGGCTGCACTGACGCCCATTAAAAAAAACAAAAAACTTTTCAATATAGGACCACATGGTCCACCCCTGCACTCTTCCACAATACCACAGAGGGGTTACTGTATGATAATACTTGAAGGTCTGGCATTAAAGGCACAATATCTGGGTGCACTGACGCCCATTCCCAGATTCATATCTTTTTAATATAGGACCGCATGGTCCACCCCTGCACTCTTCCACAATACCACAGAGGGGTTACTGTATGATAGTACTTGCATGCCTGGCACTAAAGGCACAATATCTGGGTGCACTGCCATTGACGCCTGTATCAGATTCATATCCTCAGAGGGGTTTCGGTGTGACGGCACTGTTGCCGACGCTAAAAGCCCAATTTTAAAGCACCTATTGTTACTTTCATCCAAAGCCTGCATAAGTTTCACAATAATTTAGCTAAAAAAAACACTAAACTTTTTCTGCGCGTCCCAAAATGTCTTTTCATACAGGCTTTCCAACAAGCAGTTGTTTATGGATAGATTAAAGGAAAAGTATTTACCGTCATATGAAATGTCATATTTTTGTTTTTAAGTGTTTCTATACATCCTAGAAATCCGCCACTTCACGGGCAGGTTATGGGGACCTCCTAGGCACGATATTTGAAGGAATTTTTCGTTTTTATTTTTAACCCTTATTTCATGGAAAACTCACTGTCCCTTTAAAAACTTTTTTTTTTTAACTTTTTGTCCTTGTTTCCTGTCCCAGGGCACTACCCGGACCCCCATACACCTTTTATGGCAAATATGTAGCATATATGCCCTCTTGGAGGGCACTCTAAAAAACCGAATTTTCAGCCCCATTGACTTGCATGGGGGTTCGGGTTCGGTCCCGAACAAATGGGAAGTTCGAGTTCGGGCTCGAACCGAACTCGGGGAGTGTTCGGCTCATCCCTACTCGCCACTGGTGCTTATATCAGGTAGAAGAAGAGTGTGTAGGAGGGTACAGTTTGCAGGTTTTGCGTTTCCCAAATCCCACATCTGATGTGCATTGGGCAGTGATCAAAGAACAACTTAGGCTAGGGTCAGACTAACGCATTTTTCACGTTGTCCGTGAAAATGTGCGTTCGAAGAATGGACGTATTTTTTCACGGAATACGCAATAGCGGTCATACGATGCGCAGTTTCATCCGTGATTTTGTACGGATCATCAATAAAACACTTCTTGCATCTGGACGTTATGTTGGCCGGACATTAGCAGCATCTGATGTCTCCAATTCACTCACACACGCCGCTAGCGGGCGCAGCGCACTCTGTACGTCAGTACTAGTGGTTTAACGTTCTCGAAAAAATGCGTTCATTTTCCACTTGCGTTGTGCAGCCGGACTTTTGTGCGACCGTACTTCGTATATTGGCTGTCATTGCCCGGCATCTGCTGCTAGCACGGCCGTGATTAAGTGCGCCAGAACGCGCGTTCGCACTGCCTCAGTCTGACCCTAGCCTAAGTCCTGTTTTTAGACACCTCCTGGAAGGTGTACCCTTTGTGGTACAGCAATGAAAATGGTAATGTTGGTCTTATATGACACTGAAACGCCGTTAGTGATACACCAACTTGATGAGACAGTCTTATAGTTGATTTTCGGGGGCTACTTGCAAATCAACTGCGGAATATCAAGGACGACTTTGGAGCGTTCGGACTGACGGAGGCCTCGATTTCTTCATGTTTGAGACAGAGCTGGTTTGACAACATTCACGAACCAGACTCTGAATACGATGTTTATCCGGTGGTTTTGTTCCTGGGTACTTGTCGGCGAAGGCCTCTTGCGTTTCCTTAAAATGATCCGCTTCACACATAACCTTCCACAATCACTATTTGCTGTTCCAGTGAGAACACTATCTTTCTGACGGGATGTGTATAGAAGGACTAAATAGGAAGGCAAAATAATGCCGGAACATTGCACACGGGGCGACACCACGTCATCAGACAGAGGGCAAGGGGCTACGGCCTCCTTCAAAGAGCTTGGCACAGGTATTGGAGGCAGGCTACTTTTTTGTGGCCCACCCTCTACTTCTCTAGGCACTGTAGACAAGGGGGCCACGTCTGGATTACCCTGTATACTTCTACAGAGCAAAAGTAGAGTTTATGAAAGTATTGAATGCGGACAACACCATATGTGGTCTGCCCGAAGGAGAGAAATTTGTGGTCAAGGTGAAATGCGTGGAGCGTGGCCGACAGCCAAGGTGAGAGGGCGCAGGGGCTCTGTCCCGATCAGCACTTTTAGGTGATTTTGAGCTACTATTTCTCTCTCACTTTGGTCCCATAGGGTTTTAGCTGACTCATCCGCTACCTTAGGCAGCATTCCGGGGTCTGTGGCCGAATTTGTGTCAGGAGTGCCTGCATTCCTTGGCTGGAGTGTGTAGCCAACAGCCATCTTGGGTCCTGCTCCCTGGTGCCCGATTGATCTGCACCCCGCTGCTGCTTTGTCTACCTGTGGAGTTCCCCCCTGGGAATAAGACTACTACTTGCGGAGGAGATGGAGGGCCCACGTCTCCCAGCCACTATAGGTATCGGATGGCTGGAGAGGATGGCGAGTGCGGGAGGTTGGTGGCAGGATACTCCTCCACCCAAAGTCTCAAGGACTGCGACATTGCGCCTAGACGAGTGCCTGGCGCTGCTGCTGGGGGAGGACGAACGCCCACTCATGAGAGGCGGCTGGCATTGATTGATAGCTGTGTTGCAGGTCTGCTGGGGAGCAGGGGCTCCATGCAGGACTGCATCTGGAGATGCTTTGCTCGTGAGCTGTGAAGACTGGTCCTTTAGTCGTGGTGGAGGATGGTGTGCAGTGTACCGGGAGTGATGATCCAGACGTTGCTCTGTCCCTGGACTCTCCACCTCTGCAGGAGATCCCAGAAAAATGTGGAGAGGACCTCCCGGCTGACTGTGGGTTGCCTGCTAGAGTGGCGGTCGTCGGGGTGGCAGATGTGAATTTCCCCATGACATCTGTGAGGGTGCCGCTGTCTGAGCTCATCATACCAACCATTGGAGGGAAGCCGTGTCAGATTCTGCCCTGAGGCAATGATGACAGGGCAGCCTGGGGACTTGTCCGTCTCTATCCCTTGGTGTGTGTGTATGTGTGTGTTTTCTTCCTCCCACCTGTGGTTCCCTCCCTGGTCGTCTTGCTATGTTCCGAGCCATTTGCCTCAATTGCAAGCTTGAGCAGGCTGTATGCCCTGCTCCCTTTTTGGACACCGGCTGATGAGGACTTCCCCATTTCCCTTTTCATTCCCCCCCACTTTTACTTTCCCCTCCCCCCTCCTTTTTATTGGGAGGGATGTTTGTCTCACTCGGGAGAGTGTGTGGGGGCATGGTCCATATGGATGGATACCGTGGCTCTTTCCGTCCTGCTTGGCCCTATGTTGACCTGGCCATGCCACCTCTTCCATGGCCTCCTGTTACTCATGGCGGGACGGTAGAAAGCTGTGAATGTCGCATCATTTTTGGGTGGTTCCCCCCACACTTTTTTTTCCCTCATCTCTCTTCATATCCCCCACTTGGGTGAGATTTGCAATTAGGCTCAGACGTCCGTTACTTTTTTGGACTATTCAGTTTTGATGCCTAGGAGACTAGCATAGTGCATCCATGATATTTCTATGGATGACTTGTGGTGACCCTGCGTGGCCACTTTTCTCCAATCTTTTTTATTTGACGGTGTGCAATTTTTTTTATTTATTTTTTTAAAGTGAAATGCGTTGTGGATTCATTTAAATCTCCAGGTTTTCTAGGTGTGATCTCTCCAGGAGTCTCATGTATGAGTTCCCAATCACGCAAACGGTTCTATTTATTTATCATTCGAGTGAAGAAACGATTCACACAGAAAATGTAAATAAACTAGACTAAATATGCCACTAATTAAATGCCGCTCTGTTTAAATATTGACGCTCCTGGCCTACAGTGTATGCTTTTAAAACAGTAACCCAAAGTTACCTTTTGGAATGACTTGAAAAAACAGCCTAACTATGGGAAAACTTCAGCTGTCAATATTCAAATTTCTATTTTACCCAGTTGACACTGCTGCTCCTGTGGGTATGCGTAGAATGTGTAACTATACTTTGCTGTATTTTTATTTTTGGGCTGGTATATTTGGTTTCAGCCAGACCGTTCAGATTCGCCGTTACCACCATCTTTTCAAAGACGTTAAAATTATGCGCGCAAACGTTGTCCATTAAATTTTGCGCATAGATTGTAATACCATCCGCGTACCAGCTCACAAACGCATTTGCTCTCACAATGTTAAGTATAGGACGCGCAACGTACATTACGGCTTGCATTCCTGCTTTATAGTGCACAAGGTGGAAAGCCTGCCCAGAGGGCAGTCTATTGTGGATATACTGCCCCAGCTCGTGGATATATGCCCCAGCTCATGGATATATGCCCCAGCTCGTGGATATACTGTCCCAGCACGTGGATATACTGCCCCAGCACGCGGATATATGCCCCAGCACGTGGATATACTGCCCCAGCTCGTGGATATACTGCCCCAGCTCGTGGATATACTGCCCCAGCTCGTGGATATTGCCCCAGCACGTGGATATACTGCCCCAGTACGTGGATATACTGCCCCAGCTCGTGGATATTGCCCCAGCACGTGGATATACTGCCCCAGTACGTGGATATACTGCCCCAACACGTGGATACTGCCCCAGCTCGTGGATATTGCCCCAGCACGTGGATACTGCCCCAGCACGTGGATACTGCCCCAGCTCGTGGATATACTGCCCCAGCACGTGGATATACTGCCCCAGCACGTGGATACTGCCCCAGCTCGTGGATACTGCCCCAGCACGTGGATACTGCCCCAGCTCGTGGATACTGCCCCAGCTCGTGGATATTGCCCCAGCACGTGGATACTGCCACAGCTCGTGGATACTGCCCCAGCTTGTGGATACTGCCCCAGCTCATGGATATTTGGCCCCCACCTCTCATGGCTATATGCCCCCCAGCTCAGACCCCAGACCAGACATGGGGCGGCTGTTCGAATGCTCTATCGGCATTCGGACAGCCGCCCCATGAGCTCCTCATACTTACCTTCCCGAGCGGCGAAGTGAAAATTTCCCCGCTTCCGGTCGTTGAAGGACCCAAGCCGCGGTCACGTGACCGCGGCTTGGGTCCTTCAAAGAGCGGAAGCGAGGGAACTTTCCCTCCGCCGCTCGGGGGATGGATGCGCGCGGCAGCCTCTACCCGGCTGCTGTGTGCATCTTGTAACCGCCGCGGCAAGCGCACAGCCGGCTCGTGCCGCGACGGTTGCATGCGCGCGCAACCAACCGCCGCTGGTTGCGCGCGCATGCGCAGAGTAAGGCTTGGCGACGGACACGCCAAGCCTTACTCAATTATATTATAGATTATGGGCCCTTGTAAGTCAGTGAGAATTTGCTTTACTAATGAGGTTACCCAACATGCTGACCATTGTTGTATTCGGTTTTTAGTTTTACTTTATGCGCCTGTTTGTCATCAGACAATATTTTTCCCTTGGACTCAGGTTGGATCTGTTCATTAAAAGTTTTATTCAACCTTTAGAGCATTTAGCCCAGTATCCATTGCTTCGTACGTAACAGAAAAATAAACTCTTCAGATGTTTAGTAGCATATTCTATGAATCATAAACAATCCATGCACATGCGCCAGTGGAATGATCCTTTAGACGAATGTCTAAATGTCAGATGAACGCAGTCTGAGCGCTCTCTGTATAACGGACGGACATACTGACGGAAGATACTGTAGACACCACACGGTCTATTTTTTTTTAACGGCTGTAGAAAAAAAAAAGGGAATTATGGGAAACAAAATTAATTAAAATTAAATGACAGGTACAGTCTGCCAGACAAAAAAAACACTTCTGAGCGTCAATGTGATGGACGTCGCAAATGCACTGCATCTGACTTCGCGCCATCACGCACACAGGCCGCTACGCGGACGCGGTACACTCTGGGTGTCCGTCATAGTGCTTTTACATCGAGGCCTAAATTATATCCGTTGCCACCTGCGGGTGTGTGAGCACTTCGTGTGTTGGCCTCTATTGATCACAAATCAATACTACGACGGACGTTAAACTGTGCGCCGACACGGACGTGATGACTGCGTTCGTCTGACGCTAGCCTAAGACACTAGTAATTTGCAGATGGCAGGCAATTAAGGTTACGTTTAAAATAACAGGATACCATAGAGGCCTGATTACAGACTGTCGGACTCGGACTCAGACTGGGGCGAGCAGGCTCGAGTCCAGCGTGCGGTGATAAAAGAAGAGGCCAGACAGATTCCAGGGAATATGTAAAGTTTAATGGCACAACAATAAAGGGGAGGTAAATGTTTTTTGAAACACATACCCTATTTTGTTTAGTGAATATGTGTCAGGTGAATGAAAACACGTGAGAACACCAACTTAACCCACAATGATTTCATTGTGCTTTGTGATTTGTCTATGTGTGTGTAACATTTGTGTTCTAATTAAAGGGACACTCTACTCATCCTGACCACTTTATAGTTTTAAAGTGGTCAGGATCTGAGGAGTGCCCACCCTCCCCTCCAGCTTCTCCGATCTAGTCAAATCGTTGAGTAAAGTGGAGGAGTTTCCTCCACCCCACCTAGCGTCACCAGCAGCCGGGATTTTTGAATTTCCTGGTAGACAGTCACCAGTGACGTCAACATACAGAGAGCAAGCCGATGTCTTTATCTCTGAGACCAATCGCTGTAGCAAGAGGTCTCAGAGGCAACCAATGGATTGGATTTGCGCATGAGCACGCAGCTCCGATCCTTCGTACTGCACAGGCGCCACGGAACTTATATATTTAAGGGCAAAAAACAGTACCGCAAGTATCCCCGTGGTTAGCGCTGTGTTCCGGAGCGAGGTGCTCAGCTAGCGCCTGCCCCAAAATATCACGCTGAAAAGGAACGCTACGGGGAACCCTGTAGGTGAAGATTTTCCCTGTTAGTGTCCCCATGTTAGCGTGAACTACGGAATAGTGCCCAGCGTTTGCCATGTCCAGTCAAAGAAGCTGAGCAAAGTGTAACAAACCCATTCACTTTTATTCCATGAACAAAATGAAAATCTATAATATTCAACGGCAATTTTTGAGGACAAAAGCTTTGAATTCGGGAATAAAAAATAAAAAGCAGCACTTACCGGAAGTGTCTTGCTTGTGTCACGAATTTACGTGCTTTGTCAATTTCTTTAGCGAGTCTTTTTAAATCATCACTTTCAAACAGGGGGAGAACAGGGTCCTTTAAAGCAGAAACACAACAGCACAGATAAGAAGGGAAACAAAGCACACATGTGTTTTAAAGACAGGCAAGCACGCGTGAGGGAAGAGGAATATTGAATGCAGAAAAAACCACAAACCTTTTTTTTTTTTAATTATGTATACAATAATAGTATATACAACGTCACTTCACTTTAATATTTTATGATAAAACAAAGTCATAACATTCAAAGTAAATTACATTTTTTTAAAAATCTTTATTATTTTGGAGTGTCGCTCTTTGGCAGGAAGGATAAAATGTGAGAATTTTTATTTCAAGTGTCCTAAGAGTCTTTAAAATTTACTTTGAAGACTTGTATCCTGAGGTTGTGAATGGAGCCATCACGAAACATTAGGAAAATAAATATTGTATCCCAGTGGGACATCACTTTAACCCTTATTGTCACGGATCCCCCCTGATAGCACCTTATCTACCCCTCCAATCCTTGGATTGTCAGTATAGCTGACTACCTTCAGGGACTCTATCGACAGACACCCAGTAAGGGTTAATAGACCACAGAGTAGAAATAAAGAGCAGGCCCTAAATGGTAGAAATACCAGGAGAGCGGATCAGCCTTAAACAAAGGATTATGCTCAGAACAGAGTAGTCAAAAGCAGCTGGGTCAGGGTACAAATCGGGGTTCTCAGTAATAGCCGGGTCAGAATACAAATCGGGGTTCTCAGTAATAGCCGGGTCAGAATACAAATCGGGGTTCTCAGTAATAGCCGGGTCAGAATACAAATCAGGGTTCTCAGTAATAGCCGGGTCAGAATACAAATCGGGGTTCTCAGTAATAGCCGGGTCAGAATACAAATCGGGGTTCTCAGTAATAGCCGGGTCAGAATACAAATCGGGGTTCTCAGTAATAGCCGGGTCAGAATACAAATCAGGGTTCTCAGTAATAGCCGGGTCAGAATACAAATCGGGGTTCTCAGTAATAGCCGGGTCAGAATACAAATCGGGGTTCTCAGTAATAGCCGGGTCAGAATACAAATCAGGGTTCTCAGTAATAGCCGGGTCAGAATACAAATCAGGGTTCTCAGTAATAGCCGGGTCAGAATACAAATCGGGGTTCTCAGTAATAGCCGGGTCAGAATACAAATCGGGGTTCTCAGTAATAGCCGGGTCAGAATACAAATCGGGGTTCTCAGTAATAGCCGGGTCAGAATACAAATCGGGGTTCTCAGTAATAGCCGGGTCAGAATACAAATCGGGGTTCTCAGTAATAGCCGGGTCAGAATACAAATCGGGGTTCTCAGTAATAGCCGGGTTAGAATACAAATCGGGGTTCTCAGTAATAGCTGGGCTGGTACACATGGAGGGTTCTCAGAAATAGCCAGAATCATCACCAAAAAGCAATAGAAAGCACTGGGGACGTAAACTTCACGTCAGTGAGTCTGCCTAAGCAGACTGATTTTGTACCTTGCGACTATGCATCACGATGCCGTGCCCTGCCTCCCACGTGACCGCTGCGGGCCGGCATATCACTCGGCATTTGCCAACGAGCAAAGAGGACGGGTCTGCCAGGGAGCTGGAACGCCAGCCGTGACACTTATATGCTGCGGGGCATACGATGACGTCTTTGCGGCGGGTGGGACTCAACCTTGTGGGGCGGCACACCACACCCCACTGGCGTCTGTGGGCCGCGTCAGGCCCGCCCATCAGTTGTCTCGAGGCATGCGTCATTTGCTGCATGTGGGACGGCCTGAACTCAGGCCATCCCCCTGCAGCCAATGACACCCGCTGTGAGTCATCTATGTAAGCGGGCCAGAGGAGGGGCCCGCCACAGCAGCTGGGGAGCAGGGCATACTAGTACGCCCCGCCGGCGTTAATGGGTTTATTGGACAGGCCACTCCATTAACACAACCTCAGGATTAAAGTCTTCAAAGTAAATTTTAAAGACTCTCATGAACGTAGGACATTTGAAATAAAATTGATCACATACTTTAACACTATAAAGGAGGGACTCAATGTAGACTCAGCCGAGGCCCTGGGACCCAGGCAAGGCCCCAAGTGAGGATGAGGCCCCAGGCCCTGGCGGCCAATGTGGGCCCCTCGGACTCAAGGGCCTGGGTGCTGTGGCAACCACTGCACCCCTGGTAGTTACGCCCCTCGCAGCAGTTGTGAACAATAGTGCTGCATGATTAAACAATCGATCAATTAAGCACTATCGAACAATAATGCTGCAGGAATAAAAAAAATAAATACATTTTTTATTTTTAGTTTATTTTTTATTATTCTTACACATAACATGATCATGCTCTGGCCTTTCCAAGGATACCTTGCACGTCCCTGTGCGTTCTACAGTTCAGGACCCTTCCAAAGGATCCCTGTATCTTCGAAGGGATTTCCCTGCTCTGGACCTTGCCAATCCCTGACCATTGTACCCCATCTTGAAAGGTCCCATGTTTCTTAACCTAATGACTGCTCTTGTTGGATCCAAAGGAGAAAGGAAGACCAGGCACTTAGGTCAAATAGTGGCCACTATGGGAAGGACAGTGAAACTTGGGCAGGGAATTATTCCTTTTCCATTTTACACGTCCGCAAAAAACTGCTAACACTTATAAAGGGAGAAATTCCCTTTCAAATAGGCCCATCTAGTGTCATTTTAAGAATCAAGGGATGAGGGATTGAGGTCTGGCTACACACAAGGATAGAGGAAGCGAGGGCAGCAGAAAGGAAGTAGTAGCTGCTCTGTTGCTGAACTTAGAAAGTAAAATATGGCATCATATAACAAGCCCTTTCAAAGCTTTAAAGAGAATCATGATGCAGTTGGTAGACGTTCGTCACACAGACTGAAGAAAAAAAAAACAAGCATCTATGGAGTTAACAATATGTAGAAGAGAAAGGGAGGATAGTGCGCTTACAAGTAGGGGAGGAGATCTATGAAGATCGCTATAGAAGCCTGATGGAGATATCTTCCCAATATCAACGAGTGACCATAAACAAAAACATACAAACAGGCAGCGCGTCTTCATGTTCTCAAAGGAAATAAACACAGGGAAGAATGGAGGGAGAAGTATATACGTTGGCAAAGTGGTCACAGAATACCTGATAGGTTAACCGCTAAACCATACGACACATACAGTCAATGATACATACATTGATGAATGGTGGAAAAAAAGTTCTATTGAGGAAAATGGATGTCTATATGTAGAAGTTCTTCTGTCTGGAGATATATATTCAGCTGGTAAAGTGGATACCTCAAAAGGAGAGAAAGACGTAGAAAAAAACGTAGTGCAACACTGTATGTTCACCATAAACAATATACATATATTGTAAAGAGATAGCAGAGAAAAGGACTCACATTCTTCGAGAGCTTCCAGCCCTCATATGTTCGCTTTCCAGGTTGTTAGTAGGCCAACCGGTTTGCCTGCAGACTCACAATTCAGGCAATGCAGGCAAACCGGTTGGCCTACTAAGAACCTGGAAAGCGAACATATGAGGGCTGGAAGCTCTCGAAGAATGTGAGTCCTTTTCTCTGCTATCTCTTTACAATATATGTATATTGTTTATGGTGAACATACAGTGTTGCACTACGTTTTTTTCTATGTCTTTCTCTCCTTTTGAGGTATCCACTTTACCAGCTGAATATATATCTCCAGACAGAAGAACTTCTACATATAGACATCCATTTTCCTCAATAGAACTTTTTTTCCACCATTCATCAATGTATGTATCATTGACTGTATGTGTAGTGGTTTAGCGGTTAACCTATCAGGTATTCTGTGACCACTTTGCCAACGTATATACTTCTCCCTCCATTCTTCCCTGTGTTTATTTCCTTTGAGAACGTGAAGACGCGCTGCCTGTTTGTATGTTTTTATCTATGGAGTTAAGCCTTTCACATATCACCTACTGCTGTTAATCCAAAAGAAGGGGAGAAAAAAAAAATCAAATAGTCTGAAGCGCTCACCAATATGCCACATACTGGGGGAAAAAATTCCTTCTTGACCTCAGAATGGCATCAGATTTCTCCTTAGATCAAGAAGCTTTTACACCCACATATTAAATATTATAACCCTTAATATTATGTTTTTGCAGGACGTCATCCAGTCGTTGTTTAAAAGTCTGTACAGACTCTGACCCAACCACCTCAACAGGCAGAGAATTCCACAGCTTTATTGTTCTCACTGTAAAATAACCCTTCCTATCAGGGTTATTGAAAGAGCCGAATTGGCTCCGAAATTGCACCGAACGGTGAATTTCCACACACGGTGCAATTTCAGAGCCACTCGGCTATTCAAAAAGCAGGCAGTTCGCCAAATATTGGAGAATTGCCAGTGAAATGCGGTGCTGTTTGATGGCAGTGATGTTTGATTGCTTCCTCATAGAGAAGCAATGGTTAATCTATTCAGAGAACACCAAACAGCACCAAAATATCAGAGAAATGCCCTGATGTTCGGTGGTTTCTCTCGGCAGGATTAATCAGGCAAATCCCATAGGTTTTGCAGAATAGAAGGGGGATCGGTGTGGGCGCTCTTAACTAGATGAGAGAAGTTACTTAGTTCTGCTGCCGTCTAGGGGATAGCACAGACTCGAGGGGGTGTGCTTCTCCATTTTAACTCTTCAAGGCCAGGGATCCAAGCAACATTCTGGATTTAGCCACCCCTGCTGCACCGATAAATGACCCAGTGTGATTAGGAGTTATTTGATCACTGTGACCAACCGAATTATGGCAAACCTGTGAAGTTTGTCACATACATCACCATCTGAACCTGAGGAAGCAGCAAAAAAGAGGTTTGGCGCTCACCATAAAGCAGTACCACATGCCCAGCAGTTGAGCCTGGACAAGATAAGGCTCCTAAATTGGTAAAGACGACGATTTAAAGGGAGAGGCCACCCTATAGCTGGCCCAAAGCGTTTCACTCCAGAGCCCGGATACAAGAGGCTCTGGAATTTCCAACTGACGATATAGGAGGAGCCGTTTTATCAACCAACTGCAGAGCACATTTGGTGCAAAGTCTGCCCATTTAGGACCCCTGGAAATAAACATTAAGGACGCTAGATCTCCAGTATCCATCGATAATTGGCGTAAGGTTCTTTGCACCCCTAAGTGGATGCTAATATTTGGAATTGAGCCATATTATTATTGTTATCACGACATTGCTATATTTGAACAACCTGCACTATACGCACTGATTGTCATTGTTGCACTTTTGCACTGTGCAAATAGTAGGACCTATTTTTACCCAGTTCGTCGGCTTTTTCCTGCGGCTGGTCGGTGTTCTGTTCGGCAGATCGTCATCTTTTTTCGGCGGTTTATCGGATCACTCTGACTTTTTTTTTCCTTCGGATGCGGTGTTCAAAACAGTGGTTTTTCGGATGTGGTTGGCAGCTTTTCCCTGCACTTAGGGGACCCTGTGGTAAATGCTGAATTCACTGCAGGGTTGGGGTATTTGACTCCCTGAACTGAGGGGAACAAAAAAGAACACTGAAATTCCACTGGAATCTCGGTACTCTTTGAATAACCCTGTATGCTTTAGGCTGAATTTCCTTTCGTCCAGTCTAAATGGGTGACCCGTGTCCTGTGTATAGTCCTGTTAATGAATAGGTTTCCAGACAATGGTTTATAATGGCCCTGTATATCTTTATATATAGTTATCAGATCCCCTCAAAGGCCCCGTATATATTTATATAAAGTTATCAGATCCCCTCTAAGGCCCTGTATATATCTACATAAAGTTATCAGATCTTATTTATGGCTGAACTGACCAGTAAAGGAATATCCCAATGATTAGGCAATGTATAGGGATAGCTTATAACTAAACCTCCAACAGTAAGTTGGTTTTAATCAATTTTAAAATGGATTACAGTGGAGTGCACTGCAAGCAGACACTCCACTTTAGGGGTAGGGGCTCCTAAACCTCATGCTACAACAGGTTACAAAGCACATACCTTATCCATCATTCTGAAAGTAAGAAGTGGATACATAATAATAATACTGAGGTATTTTAATTGTGTACAGATATATCTAAGCAAGTAATGTACGTACATCTTCATCAGTAAAACCTTCGGTTAACAAGCGGTGTGCGGCCAAATGACCATCCATATCTCCATAACGACAGTGATAACGACCACCAGACAAAGCAGAGAGCCTCTTCAGAAATTCATTTCCATACCTGTGTGTAACGAGGATAAAGAGAAGAACTGTGTCGGGTCAGGTCATAAAACCTACACATCAATATGGTCACCTGCAAATTACTGTAGATTGACATTTTTATCCCCTAACCATTGTAGCGCTGGTTTAAATCCTGCCGCTTTAATTACTCGTTTCTGGCCACCAGGGGGAGACGAGCGCAATGTAAACCAATACTGGACACTTTCGGACTACGTTTTCCAGCATGCTTTCGGGGCAGGGACAGGAAGTGGGTGGAGAGAACCGAGAGACATCCGCAGCCTCGTGCAGAGGAGAGCCAGTGCGCGCCAAGGGGTGAACAGAGCAAGACGCACGTGAGACAAGGAGCGATTGTGACCAGGCCGGAGCGCAGGTGTTGCCTTGCGGAGCTGGAGATCGGTTTAAATTACTTGCCAGAGACCTAGTAATCCACCGGTGAGAAGTTTACACAGATACAAAGCTGCAGAAGGACCCCGAGTTAGGAGACCGCGATGATCTAATGGGAGTGCAGGCGGTGAGCTGAGCATCTTGTGGCAGAAACGGACAAGCAAGACAAGCGGATCCGGTGGCACAGAGTCCCAGTCAAGTCGAGCGGAAAGACGTCCTGGGTCGAGCAGAGCGCAGAGTATCTGGCGTATGGGTGAGAGGCCTTCCCGGCCACAGTAAAATAATAAAGCACGCTGCAGTTTGTCTAAACCTACAGGGCCCCAACGTGACTAGTCGAAGACACATTGAAATCATTCACTGGCCAGCTGAATCTAGTACCCGGGTACCAACACACGCATACACGCACACCTTCTTGGGACACAACCTGTACGGGACTCACACTCCAGCAACGAAGGGGTTAAAATTCCTTTTTCTTTTCCGCTGCGCGTTTCTCGCATTACGAACTTCTGTAAATATATATGTATACTGTGCTGCTCTATATATGCCAGTTTATTTGAGATCAGTAAACTATATAACTTATAAAATCCACAACAGTGCTGGTGTATATTTATTCCCTAGTGCGGGGAGACTGACCCGAGGTTTAAATTCAGCGGCTCCTCCGGGAGTGAGCGCTACACCATAAAATAGTAAGATTAACATTAAAGGGACACTCTAGATCTGTACTGTACAGGGATTTTTAGCAATTATACCCCCCGAATCATATCCCTGTATACCAGTGAGTGATCCCAGATCTCCCGCTATATTCAGTCTAGAGATGTGCATTTGTTTCGGAAAAATTCGGAATTTGAAACAAAATTTGATAATTCGTATTTCGGAAGTACTTCCGAATAACGAATTTATACGATACGAATTCGAAATGGTATATTACAAATTTATTTAGTTTTACACTGCGTCATCATCATAAAAGAAAAATTTGAATAATTGATATCAACTATCAAATTTGAAATGAACTGTCAAATGGATATCAACAACTATCGAATTTGAAATGAACTATCAAATGGATATCAACAACTATCGAATCGATTCAAAATTTCAAATCAATCCGAAACGAAGTTACGAAATTATTTAAAAACGTAACGAAACGAAACTAAACAAAATGAATTTTTCAGCCATGCACATCCCTAATTCAGTCCTCTCCCTTCCTATTGTAATACAGCAGGAAAGTGTTTCAACTTTTGGTTACAATGGATGTGAAAGCGGCTTCTTGTAGCTTGTTTTCAGTAGATATGCCACAAGCTGTAGCACGCGCACGAATTGCGCACACTACAGCGGGCGTGCTGCGGACGTTCTGAAAGCCTCCCCGTCGAAGCGATATGACGCGCATTCGACGAGGGTGCAAAGCGCGATCCTACATAGAAGGATTGAGCCTTGCAGAGCTGAGTGCACTAACTGAGCTCAGCGAGGTGGCCAGACGGGCGTCAGAGTGGAAGGAACGTCCACTCTCACGGACGTTCCTTCCGCTCTGCAAAACACTTGTCTGACCCCGGCCTTATAAGTTATGTAAATGGGGTTTTGATATGCTATTGACAGACTTCAATGTATAATAATGCAAAAGCAAGTTAACTTGATTTGGGGAGTGAAACCGCCCTCCCCATACATTTGCTGTCCACTTGGCTGGCACAATGTATGAATAAACGTTAAATAGCATCTACCATACCCAACACACAATAGGCTCATTTGGTAGGTAATTAACCTCAATTTTTATGAAAGCATTTTTGTGAACATAAAACATTGAAAAATTTGGAGTAATTCCATATCAAAGATTTGCCGTCACTCACTTCTGGTGGTACGCCAACACAGTGACAGCTGTGAACCAGGAAATCGAAACCAGTACAGTCCATTGGATGCTTCCTTGAGCATCTAAACACCCCCCCCCCCCGGAACCATATGATAAACTGTACCTTGCAGGAAGCCGGCAGCATATCACGTCCGGAAGATTAGAAAGCCAGAGTTACGCTGGCTACAGGAAGGCTTAAAATAAAAAGATTATCCCATCTGTTTTCAACCCACTACTGTTTTAACTCTAGAGTGTCCATTTAAGAAAGACCTATACAGGGAGTTTGAGACTTTTTAAATTCATTTTATGGCTGGAGACCAGCTCGTGAAACCGTTAATCTCATACCTTTCAAACACATTCAGAGAAATGGCATGAACTTTTATATTGTGTGACCGGAGGATGTTTTCTGCCAGCAAAAAATCATAGCTTTTGTCAGGTTTCCCATCAGTCAGTACATAAAGACCTTGTAATCCAGGATACTGAAAACATTTCTAGAAATAAAAAAATAACATTTATTAAAAACACAGTATGTGTATTTTACAGGCATTAAACATTATCTATACCAGTGATGGCGAAGATCGACACCCCATTTGTTTAACCCCTTCACTGCCGAGGCATTTCACCGCTGTGTGCTGAGCTCATTTTTACCGCTTTTGCTCATCGTGTTTAAACGCAATTTGAAGCCACATTTTATTATATGACCCAGACATATTATATATCGTTCTTTTCGGCAGATTCATAATATATTATTTTTATATGTATACATCATGTCCTGCCTGTACAACAAAAAATGCAAAAAAAGTTAGGTCTGGTGAGTAAATTAGGTTAGGCTGGTGACTCATTTTTCTTACTGATTAGCATAGAATTGGTAATCAATTGGGTGCTATTTGCTAAGAGGTTAAGCTTGTCCACGCCTTGCTGGGGGAGGTGTTCTTACGTGACTATATAAATATTGGGGATATTAGCTTGTCTAATAGAGCTTGTGAAGCCTTCTAAGTGCAAGCCTTCCAAGTGAGGCACTTTGAGATATTCTGGAGATACTCTGGAGGTAGTCTGAGGTTAGACAGGAGGTAGAAAACCTACAAAAAAGGTAAGATTTGCTGGTTTTAAATCCATGCTTTCATTTTATAATGGCAGGCGTGGTCCAGTGTAAGAGCTGTCATTCATTTATTTTTAGATCCAATTTTTGGAGGTTTGGAGTGTGCCTGATATGTAGGCAGTTCTCTTTATTGCAGCAAGAAATTGCCTGTTTGAAGTCTGAGATTTTGAGGCACTTTCAGAGTGTAGTGGTAAGATGGAAGTAGGCTCATACACCATAGTTGAGGAACCACCATCCCCTATGCCTAAGGTATGCAAGACTGCAACCAAGGACAAAAAGGAAAAGGTGGGACTTGATAGAAGGCAATTGTTGCTGGGTGATTCTATCATAAGAGGTGTTGAGCTGGAGAGTAGTGGTTTGGTGAGATGTCTTCCTGGGGCTACTGCTCGTAGAGACAGGAGACATATTCTCAATATTGTCAAACAAGAAAAGCAGGAAGGGGAAGTGGACGTTCTAGTCCATCTAGGGACAATTGGCTAGCAATGAGGTTTCTGAGATTAAGGAAGATTTTTGTGTTCTTGGAGGTGAAATACAGCAGATTGTGTCCACCGTGTCAATCTCTGAAGTTCTGCCTGTGCATAACATTCAGGATAGGCAGATGCGCACTAGGGAATTTAATTTGTGGCTTCGGGAATGGTTCGGGAGCAAGGATTTGGCTTTGTGTCCCATGATAGCTCTAATTGGAGCAGAAAGGAACTGTATAAAAAAGATGGTTTGCATCTTACTCATAGGGGAACATATGTTCTCAGTGAGAAGTTCATAGGTTTCACAAAGGAATATTTAAACTAGGAGGGAGAGGGCAAAAGGGTAAAAAACAATCTGCCCGATTGTCCCCAAAAACTAAATCTGAGGGTGCAAGCAACATGCGGGGTAAAAAATGACAAGCTCAGAGTCGTGTCTATAAATGCTCGCAGTTTAGTAAATAAAATCAATGAACTGGAGGCAATGATGGCAGCTGAAAAAGTAGATTTAGTGGCGGTTACTGAGACATGGTTCAGTGAGAAAAATAACTGGGACGTAACAATACCGTACCCTGGTTTATATAGAAAAGACAGAGAAGGTAGGAAAGGAGGAGGAGTGGCCCTCTATGTGAAAAACAACATAAAAACGAACAAAATAAAAGTGAGCGAGGTGAACATAGAGTCAGTTTGGGTTATGCTAACATTTGGCAATCATACAGTAGCTCATGTAGGTGTGATCTATAGACCCCCTGGACAAGTAGAAGAGCTAGATAATCTGCTGTTTGAGGAAATAGCCAAAATGACAATGAAGGGGGAAGTTATTATCATGGGGGACTTTAATCTTCCTGATGTGAACTGGAAAACCAAAATAGCTGGGTGCACCAGGAGTACAAATATTCTAAACTCCCTACTGGGATTATCTCTAACACAAGTAGTTGAGGAGCCAACCCGTAAAGAGGCCATATTGGATTTAATACTCACAAATGGAGGTTTGGTATCAGACGTTGTTGTAGGTGAAAATTTGGGATCTAGTGATCACCAGTCAGTGTGGTTTAATATAAGAACAGGGATGGAGCCGCACCATACAAAAACAAAAGTTTTAGACTTTAAAAAAACGGATTTTTCGAAAATGAGATTTTGTGTGAATGAGTCATTATCATCCTGGAGGAGTTTAAAGGGAGCCCAGGAAAAATGGGATTATTTAAAGGAGGCATTATTGAAGGCCACAGGCAGTTGCATTCGGCTTGTTAGCAAAAACAAAAAAGGGAAGAAACCACTGTGGTACTCCACAGAAGTGGCCAAAATAGTGAAGAACAAAAAGATAGCATTCAATAATTATAAATAAACTCAGGCAAACCTATAAGATTAGGCAGAAAGAGGCAAAGCAATTTATAAGAGCTTCCAAAGCACACGCAGAAGAGAAAATAGCATAGTCAGTAAAAAAGGGGGACAAAACATTTTTTAGATACATAAACGAGAAAAGAAAAGTAAAACAATGATTAGATTAAAAACAAAGGAAGGGGGGGGGCGTGGCCGGCCGCGTGGGGAAGCAGACGTGATCTTTAGGTGCTCCGCTGGAACCCGCTGATTCAGGGGATTTCTACCCGGATTTTCCCCATAATTTACACACTTGTGATACCCCGCCGAGCTGGCCATCGAGTGGCAACCTCCGGAGCTCGTCTTGGCCCCCCCCTCCAGAGCCTGGAGGAGTTTGCAGAGCTTTGAGGCCTCCAAGCGCCCTGTGGTCGGCCATCTTAAGGCCTATACCCCGGCACAACGACGACTTGAGCCCAGCTTGGCCCCCTCTACTTAGATTTACGGCGGCTGCGATCGGGGGAGATGGAGGGCCCCCATTCTCCGATGGTTGCGGCTGTTCCCACAGCACCAGAGGGAGGGGGAGCAGACCTGGGGCAGCTGGTTCTCCCGCCTCCCATCAGAACACTGGGGGCTACGCTGGCTTACTTTGAGGTGTTCCTGGAACAGATGCCCGGAGACGACGAGAGCCCACTCACACAGGGCATGTGGCGCCGAATGATGGCCGGGCTGCGGGGAGACTCGAGGTCGGAGGCCCTTGCTGGAGGAGCGGAGGTGGATGCATCGCAGACTGCCCACGTGGAGGTCCATCCAGAGGTGGACGCTGGCGAGCCGCAGGGTTCCTGCGTATGTAGCAGTGTTGGTGGAAGTCAGGAGGCTGTGCTGTCGGCGGTCCCTCTGCCCGCGGAGGTGGCTGCTGCTCCGGGTGGGGAGAGAGCGCTGACCCCTGCAGAGCTGTTGCCGCTGTGTGATCCCGGGGGGTTTGTTACCCATGGCTCGCTGGGTTGCACGGAGCTGGATGGTGCGGATGCGGAGCCTGCAGGCATCGACCGAGAGTCAGGGATGGTGGAATTTCCACATGTGATGTTCGAGAGGAAACCGTGGTCTGCACTTGCTGTCTTGTCTCTTACGCCGCCGCTGGCTGAGGTTCCTGAGTCGGGTGAAACTGAAAAGCTTAAATTGCCATTCGGGACACTGCTTGCTATGGTCCCGCTTCCGTTTCTGGATGCGGGCTGAAGTACCTCACCTCGCGTACTGGATTAACACTCTCATTGATCTCGGCTTTGATCCCCCCCGATGACTGTATTCCCCACCCCCCTTTTTTCCCTCCCCTCCCCTATTTTTGTTGTCTATTCCCCACTTTTGCTTGCTTTGGCTTCTCCGGGTTAGCTTAGGGGCGCAGCCGTGTCCTGGTGTCCGGCTTGCCTCGGAGTACCCGGACCAGGTGCCATTTTTCCCCCCTGGCCTCCCGGCGGCCCTATAAGCCATCCGGGAACCTGCCAGGGTAGGCACAGATCTGGCCCTTGCCAATTCCCCCTCTTTATTTCTTTCTCCCTGCCCGCGAGCAGAGTTTTTTTTTGTTTTTTTGAGACCCCCCCCCCCATTTGGGGAAGCTACTTGACGACATGCTACTACCCATGCTGGCTATATTTTTATACCTCCTCCGGTATGCCGGGTTTTGTTATTCTGCTGAGACCCCTTATATGAGGATGTTATGTCAATGTTTTTTGAGGACTTTTGTCCTTGAGCCATTATTTGAAGACCTTTTTTTTTTTTTTTTCTTTTCCTTTTGAGATATATGCTGATTTAATGCAGAGTTTTTATTCTATAGCTGACATTTGTATTTGCTGTTTTATGCTTTTTATTTCTATCTTGCTATGTGATTCAATGGATGACATACTGTGGTCCTGTGAGACCTCTAACTTCTTGAAGTCGCTATTTGAGATTTTTGGCCCTGTGAGGCCATGTATGTTGGTCTGCGTGTGACCTTTTGTAATTCAATAAAAACCTTTAAATTTAAAAAAAAAAAGGAAGGAAGGTATGTAGAAGAGGATAAAAGTCTCGCTGACTGCCTCAATGAATATTTTTGTTCAGTCTTTGCAGGAGAAAAGGAAGGAAAGGGACCTCAGTTAGGAGAAACACTAAAGAGACATTTACATATGAGTTTACAGCCGAGGAGGTTCTACAGCAGCTGTTTAAAGTAAAGACAAATAAGTCAATGGGGCCTGATGGGATCCACCCTAAGTTATTAAAAGAGCTCAGTGGTGTAATAGCAAAACCGTTAACAAGGATTGGTTAAATAAATCTGTTAAGGGGAGTCGTCCCAGAAGACTGGAAATTAGAAAATGTTGTGCCCATTTACAAGAAGGGTAGAAGGGAGGAATCGGGGAACTATAGGCCAGTTAGTCTTACGTCAGTAGTGGGGAAATTAATTGAAACTAGGGTTGCACCGATACCGATACTAGTATCGATATCGGTGCCGATACCGGGTACTGCAGGAATACTTGGTACTCGTGCAGTACCCCGATATTTTTTTCCGATACCGGAAGCCGGCATTGAGCCGGCTTGCCGGCATCCTAGGGGCTGGGGCGGCTGTCCGAATGCTCTATCGGCATTCGGACAGGCCCTGCAGCTGCTCACCCCACTTTGTTTATACTTACCTTCCTTTAGCGACGCCGGGAAAGTCTTCGCGTGCGCTCCTTGGAAGGTCCCCAGCCGCGACCACGTGGGACCATGTGATCGCGGCTGGGGTCCTTCCAACGAGCGCACGCGCGGAAACTTTCCCGGCGTCGCTAAAGGAAGGTAAGTATAAACAAAGTGGGGTGAGCAGCTGCAGGGCCTGTCCGAATGCCGATGGGACCGTCTGAATGCTCTATCGGCATTCAGACAGTCCCTGCAGCTGCTTCCCCGCGTGCGCTCGTTGGAAGGACCCCAGCCGCGATCACATGGTCCCATGTGGTCGCGGCTGGGGACCTTCCAAGGAGCGTGCACGTGAAGACTTTCCCGGCGTCGCTAAAGAAAGGTAAGTATGAGTGGAGAGTGAGCTGGGGGGCATTATCCATGAGCTGGGGGCAAATCCATGTCCTGGGGGGCATTATCCATGAGCTGGGGGCAAATCCATGTGCTGGGGGGCATTTCCATGTGCTGGGGGGCATTTCCATGAGCTGGGGGCATTTCCATGAGCTGGGGGGCATTTCCATGAGCTGGGGGGCATTATCCATGAGCTGGGGGGCATTATCCATGAGCTGGGGGCAAAATCCATGTGCTGGGGCAATCCATGAGCTGGGGCATATCCATGAGCTGGGGGGCATATCCATGAGCTGGAGGGCATTTCCATGAGCTGGGGGGCATATCCATGAGCTGGGGCATATCCATGAGCTGGGGCATATTTCCATGAGCTGGGGCATATCCATGAGCTGGGGGCATTTCCATGAGCTGGGGGGCATATCCATGAGCTGGGGGGCATATCCATGAGCTGGGGGCATTTCCATGAGCTGGGGGGCATTTCCATGAGCTGGGGGGCATATCCATGAGCTGGGGCATATTTCCATGAGCCCTGGGCATATTTCCATGAGCTGGGGCATATCCATGAGCTGGGGGGCATTTCCATGAGCTGGGGGCATATCCATGAGCTGGGGGGCATTTCCATGAGCTGGGGGGCATTTCCATGAGCTGGGGGGCATATCCATGAGCTGGGGGGCATTTCCATGAGCTGGGGGCATTATCCACGAGCTGGGGGGCAGTATCCACGAGCTGGGGCAATATCCACGAGCTGGGGGCATTTCCACGAGCTGGGGCAGTATCCACGAGCTGGGGCAATATCCACGAGCTGGGGGCATTTCCATGAGCTGGGGCAATATCCATGAGCTGGGGCAAAATCCATGAGCTGGGGCAATATCCATGAGCTGGGGGGCAAATCCATGAGATGGGGGGCAGTGTCCATGAGCTGGGGGGCAGTGTCCATGAGCTGGGGGGCAGTATCCATGAGCTGGGGGGGCAAATCCATGAGCTGGGACAGTATCCATGAGCTGGGGGGCAGTATCCATGAGCTGGGGGGCATATCCATGAGGTCTGTTCTTATTGGAAAGCGGTCACATGACATAAGATAAAAGTATCGGTACTCGGTATCGGTGAGTACTTGAACAAAAGTATCTGTACTCGTACTCGGTCTTAAAAAAGTGGTATCGGTGCATCCCTAATTGAAACCATGTTAAAGGAAAGGATTGTTGAACATCTAAAAACACATAGATTACAGGATCAGAAACAACATGGGTTTAACTCAGGGAGATCATGCCAAACTAATCTTATTGACTTTTTTCATTGGGTAATAAAAATAATAGACACAGGTGGTGCAGTAGACATTGCTTATTTAGATTTCAGTAAGGCTTTTGATACTGTTCCGCATAGAAGGCTTATCAATAAATTGCAATCTTTGATCTTGGATTACAATATTGTTGAATGGATTAGGCAGTGGCTGAGTGCCAGGCAACAGAGGGTTGTGGTAAATGGAGTTTATTTGGCGCAAGGTCTTGTTACCAGTGGGGTACCTCAGGGGTCACTACTTGGACCCATTCTCTTTAATATTTTTATTAGTGATATTGCAGAAGGTATTAATGGTAAAGTATGTCTTTTTGCTGATGACACAAAGATTTGCAACAGGGTTGACGTTCCTGGGGGGGATCAGCCAAATGACAAATGATTTAGGTAAACTGAAAAAAATGGTCGGAGCTGTGGCAATTGAGTTTTAATGTGGATAAGTGCAAGATAATGCACCTGCGGCGTAAAAACCCAAGGGCTGAATATAGAATATTTGATACAGTCCTAACCTCGACATCTGAGGAAAGGGATTTAGGGGTTATTATTGCAGAGGATTTAAGGGTAAGTAGTCAATGTAATAGAGCAGCAGGAAATGCTGGCAGAATGCTTGGTTGTGTAGGGAGAGGTATTAGCAGTAGGAAAAGGGAAGTGCTCATGCCACTGTACAGAGCACTGGTGAGACCTCACTTGGAGTACTGTGTGCAGTACTGGAGACCGTATCTCCAGAAGGATATAGACATCTTAGAGAGAGTTCAGAGAAGGGCTACTAAAATGGTGTACGGCTTGAAGGAGAAAAGTTACCAGGAAAGGCTTAATGATTTTAACATGTATAGCTTGGAAAAAAGACGAGACAGAGGAGATATGATAGAAACATTTAAATACGTAAAGGGAATCCACAAGGTAGAGGAAGGGAGTATATTTATAAAGGAAACAAAGTAGCAAAACAAGAGGACATAGTCTTAGATTAGAGGGGCAAAGGTTTAAAAGTAGCATCAGGAAGCATTATTTTACTGAGAGGGTGGTGGATACATGGAACAGCGTTCCAGTAGAAGTGGTAGAGGCCAAAACAGTGATTGAATTTAAGCAGGCATGGGATAGGCATAAGGCTTTCCTAAACAAAAGATAAATCCAGGTAAAGTATCCATGTAATTGGGCAGACTAGATGGGCCGAAAGGTTCTAGATCGCGATCTGGCACGTAAGGGGTTAAAAAAAGGCACTGCTTTAAAGGGCAGACACTGCCCTTCAAAGCGGTGCCTTTTTTTTTTTTTACTGTAAACCCTCCCGATCGGGAGAGGGATCCAAAAGGACCCCCCTCCCTTTCAGGCGATCTCCCGGCATTGCCGGTGGGTCGCCTGGAAATGACATCATTGCGCATGGCGCGATGATATCAGACATCGGGGGCCGGCCTATCTTCAGCGCCTGGCTTCCCTGAAGCCAGAACGCCTCGCGACCCCGGACAGAGAGGTGAGTATCTCCGCCGGGGCTCCCGCTTGCGGGTGACGTCTGGGGAACGTCCTGCACATCTAGCGGGAGTCAATGAGGATGTTCCCTACACGTCCTCCGCAGCGAAGGGGTTAAGATCAACACGTTCCATGATGGTTAGTCACACATAAAGCTGGCTAAGCATCATGGGACAAGAAGTTCAGAAACATCTGAGATGCCAAGGTTTACCATTAATGAACTATACATCGCACATCCAGGCAGGATATAATATCTATAGCATAGAGGCCAGTGCAAGGACCTCATCCCAGTTCAAGGTTCCCTGTGTTGCTGCTGGGTGTGAGTATATTGTCTTGTTGTATCATGTTTAACCCTCACCCTTCCTGTTCTAGCTCTGTTATTTCTTGTCAGGTTTCCTTTCCCAGTCAGAAGGCCATACAAGGACCTTATCCCAGTATTAGGGATCCATTTAGCGTCCTGTGTTCTCTTGCCATTCTTGTTACATTCCAGGTTTATATCTTGTCTTGTATCTGTGTAGTATCTGTGTGCTGTGGTCTGTCCATGCAGCCAGCACCTAACCTGCATCAAGGTCTAAATATCCTATACAAAGGGCCCATTTTGGCTCCCGCCTGGTGCCCCCGTGACACTATTATTGTAGAGTGTGGTTTGCAAAAAATTAAAATCCACCCAGGGCAGGCAATGTGGACCCCCTTGTGCGTTCTTCCCGTATTTTTTTCTTTATTGAGGTATTCCTTTTCTGCCTACTTTGAATACATTTCTTTGTACACCACATTTTTTGTAAAGCACGCATCACTTTCTGGTAATAAGCAGCCTTGTTCTCGTTCATCTATGACGTTCAGGTTTCCACACATCGGAGGGAGGAGTTTTTCTAATCACCTTGGCTCCTGTGGCATCCCTAAGTGGCATTCTTAAGTGGAAGTTTAGAGTTGATTTCCTGGAGTTTTATCCATGATGCCCTATGCCATCCACCATCATGATCCCTAATTCCTGTGTCTCCTCTCTCCACAGGTAAGACTCTATCACCCAGTATCCACAGACACCCACATCTCAACTGATCCCCTGCATACTTTTGCTGGTAAGACTCTATCACCCAGTATCCACAGACACCCACATCTCAACTGATCCCCTGCATACTTTTGCTGGTATGACCCCCATCACCCAGTATTTGCAGGCACACACATTGTAACGTTACCTTGGTTATTTTTATTTTTTTTGTCTCCTTTCTCCACCATTTGCTTTGCTAATTAGCATGTGAATCTCCTACCCTATTGACACAGCCCATCCAGCATCAGGTGTTTACCTTTTAACTGCCTGAATGCAATCAGTCCGCCCTATATAACAGCTAAGACTGGTTCCAGTGAGCCTTGGCTCCTGTGGCATCCGTAAGTGGCATTCTTAAGTGGAAGTTTAGAGTTGATTTCCTGGAGTTTTATCCATGATGCCCTATGCCATCCACCATCATGATCCCTAATTCCTGTGTCTCCTCTCTCCACAGGTAAGACTCTATCACCCAGTATCCACAGACACCCACATCTCAACTGATCCCCTGCATACTTTTGCTGGTATGACCCCCATCACCCAGTATTTGCAGGCACACACATTGTAACGTTACCTTGGTTATTTTTATTTTTTTTGTCTCCTTTCTCCACCATTTGCTTTGCTAATTAGCATGTGAATCTCCTACCCTATTGACACAGCCCATCCAGCATCAGGTGTTTACCTTTTAACTGCCTGAATGCAATCAGTCCGCCCTATATAACAGCTAAGACTGGCTCCAGTGAGCCTTGGCTCCTGTGGCATCCCTAAGTGGCATTCTTAAGTGGAAGTTTAGAGTTGATTTCCTGGAGTTAAGTGGCATTCTTAAGTGGAAGTTTAGAGTTGATTTCCTGGAGTTAAGTGGCATTCTTAAGTGGAAGTTTAGAGTTGATTTCCTGGAGTTAAGTGGCATTCTTAAGTGGAAGTTTAGAGTTGATTTCCTGGAGTTGCGGGACTGGAGGAAGAAACTGCAAGGCCCACTTTTTACTCTAGGTAAACACATGTCTATATCAGGCTTTCTCTCATGCTTCTACTCTTTACTTCTACCATTCTCCTTAAATGGAACTCCTGCCCCTCTACCACCGACCCCTACACTATCTGCATCTCTCCCTCCCTCCTCTCGTCCCACATGATGGCCTCTCATGAGCTCCTTTGTTTCCTCAGAACATGGTCTCCCTCTATCTCTCGTGCTGCCAATCACTCCCACTCCCACAAATCCCATTCCCACCTTCTCTTTCTCACCCTCCTGCTGTTACTCTATTCAGGTGACTTATCCCCTAACCCTGGCCCCACAACACATCCAATACTTCCCTCTCATCCTATCGCCATCGCACATAAATCACCTCCCTGCAAGCCCAGCAACCTCATTCCCATAATCCCTCAGCGCCTGTCCTCTTTCTCCTGCGCCCTCTGGAACGCTCGGTCTGTGTGCAACAAACTCACAGCAATCCATGACCTCTTCCTTTCAAACTCCTTCAAACTCCTAGCTTTAACTGAAACCTGGCTAACCCCCTCTGACACGGCCTCCGTTGCTGCTCTCTCACATGGTGGTCTACACTTGAGCCATACCCCCAGACCGGGTGAGAGAAATGGTGGCGGTGTCGGAATCCTGCTCTCTCCCACCTGCACCTACCAGCATCTCCCTCCACCCCCATCCCTCTCCTTCTCCTCCTTCAAGACACACTGCATCCGCCTGTTCTCTCCTCTGGCCCTCAGGGTGGCAGTCATCTACCGCCCACCGGGATCAACCTCCCAGTTCTTTGACCACTTTGCTACCTGGCTTTCTCACTTCCTGTCTTCTAATCTTCCATGCCTAATTCTCGGGGACTTCAACATTCCCATTGATGATCCTTCTGCCCCTGCTGCCTCCAAACTTCTGTCACTCACGTCCTCCCTTGGACTCACACAATCCTCCCTCCTCCCTACCCACCGCGATGGTCACGCTATTGACCTTGTCTTTTCCAACCTCTGCTCCATTTCTGAGTTCAACTGTCGCCCTTTCCCCATCTCTGACCACCACCTTCTCTCTTTCAACCTATCTGGACTTCCTAAACACCCTGCTCCCCCACCCCGCACACACACTCGCAGAAATCTACATGCTGTGGACCCCCATCAAATCTCCAATCTACTTCACCACCTCCCTCACAACTCATCCTTCACCTGCCCTGATGCTGCCACTAATCACTATAACACCACACTTACTTAGAAAAACTAGTCTTCAACCGCCTCTCCCTCTTCCTGTCCTCCAATTCCCTACTCGACCCCCTGCAATCTGGCTTCCGTCCCCTACACTCAACTGAAACTGCCCTCACCAAAGTCACCAACGACCTCCTAACTGCTAAAAAACACAGCCACTATTCTATTCTCATCCTGCTTGACCTCTCGGCTGCTTTTGACACTGTTGACCACCCCCTACTTCTACAGACCCTCAACTCTCTGGGTCTCGGTGACACTGCACTCGCTTGGGTTGACTCCTATTTATCCAACAGGTCCTTCTGTGTGTCCTTTGCTGGTAACTCCTCCTCTTCATTGCCTCTATCTGTTGGTGTACCTCAAGGCTCTGTCCTTGGTCCTCTGCTCTTTTCCATCTACACCTCCTCCCTGGGCAAAATCATCAACAGCTTTGGCTTTAATTACCACCTCTACGCTGATGACACTCAGATCTATCTCTCTACCCCTCATCTCTCTCCCCCTGTGCTTTCCAAAGTCAGTGATTGCTTATCTGGCATCTCCTCCTGGATGGCCTCCCACCACCTAAAGATCAACATGTCAAAGACTGAGCTCCTACTTATTCCTCCCTCCAATGCCTCCCCACCTCCTGACTTCTCTATCACGGTGGAGGGTATCAACATCTCCCCATCAAACCAAGTGCGCTGTCTTGGAGTTACACTTGACTCTGCTCTTTCCTTCATCCCCCACATCAAGTCTCTTTCCTCCTCCTGCCGATACCAACTGCGTAATATTTCCCAAATTCGGCCATTTCTTACTGCTGTCACCACAAAACAACTCATACACGCCCTGGTAATCTCCCGACTCGACTATTGCAATAATCTCTTATCTGGCCTCCCTCTGTCCCGCCTCTCCCCCCTACAATCCATCCTGAACGCCTCCGCCAGGCTAATTCACCTCACCCGCCGCTCTGTCTCTGCCGCTCCCCTCTGCGAGTCCCTTCACTGGCTCCCCATCCACTGCAGAATTAAGTTCAAAATCCTTATCCTGACCTACAAAGCTCTCACTGGCTCAGCACCTCACTAATCGTCCTCACTAATCACCAAATACACCCCAGCCCTCTCCCTAAGGTCAAACAGTGACCTGCGCCTAGCTTCTCCCCGCATCACCTCTTCCCATGATAGACTGCAGCATTTCTCACGTGCAGCCCCCACTCTCTGGAACGCTCTCCCTCGTACTGTCAGACTTTCCCCTAACTTCTCTTCCTTCAAACGCTCCCTTAAAACGTTCCTATTTAGGGAAGCCTACCACCCAACTCACTGACGCAACCATCAATCACTCTCACCTTGCAGTCCTCTCCTCCTGTTTCCAACCCCAACCCTCCTAGATTGTGAGTTCCTACGGGAATAGGGCCTCATCTCCTCCTGTACTGTTTGTCAAATGTTGTTCAATGTATTGTATTGTAACCCTGTCTATACTGTGCCTATTGTACAGCACTGCGGAATATGCTGGCGCTTTATAAATAAAGAATAATAATAATAAAATAAAAATAATAATCACCGAGAGGGAAGGCAGAGTGAGCAGCCGTGAAGAGTGTGCGTGCAGCCGACAACAGCGACGAATGCGTTACAAATGCATTTATATATAGAGATATTTATGTATGTGTAATGACGTGTGAGAGTATGATCAGTCCAGGCAGCGTGCACATTGACAAATCAACAACGGTCAGATCAAATAGAGGAGATCCAGGTTGGGGTCTGTGTGGTGCAATTATCTCTCTTTATTTTCTTATACTTTGTTGAGGAATCACGGTCTACCAACCTCTATAGCGTGAAAAATGCAGGTGTTCCCTCGAGGACGTAGCCTGGAAATCCACTGTGCAGCATCTTGACAAGCTTCATCTGTGGCTTCCACCAAATATTCTTGCCAGGAATCAATTCTTTCCGAAACACTTATCATGTTAAACCTGCAATACAAGAACACCCTGAAGAGAACATTTTGCACAGGGGTCAAGTCCCAAAGAAATTAGTGTGTGAACTCACCAAGATTTCTGTCCCCAGACAGCGATTACCATATCACACGTAGCATAAATCTACACACAAATCATATATATATAATGTTACAGTTAAAGTCCGAAGTGCGGTTAATCTTAAAATTACCCGGGTAATCCTGACATTACCAAAAACCGCCAGGTAAAGCTGCAAAAAGATGATAAATTCGGACTTTACCCGGGTAATATTAGGACTAACCAACTGCCCTTGGGTAATAGTCTGGAAGAGCTGAAAAATTTGCACTTTACCCGGATGATCTGCAGACTATCCAACCTTGTGCGGTTTAAACCAAATTTTGTTATCGTTCACCTGGGTAATCTGCAGAGCATCCAACCCTGCTTGGGTAAAAGTGAATTTTGCTATTAGCTATGGATATTATCAATGAAAATGGCAAAAAAGAAACATTAAAATGTATTGCAGCTATAATGAATATACAGAGTAACAGGATATGTTTCTTATATGAATGTTAAAGAGTTACATGATCTGTATTATGTGTCATATGTGCTTATATATCATTTATAAAACATAATAACCATCAGGTTACTCTTTATATAATATCTTCATAAATTAATTTTCAGACAATTAACCCTTTCGCTGCTGAGGCGTTTAACGCCTCTGTGCTGAGGTCATATTTACCGGTTTTGCTCATCATGTTTAAACGTGTTTTGAAGGCTTATTTTAGTATATGACCCAGACATATTATATATCATTCTTTCCGTCAGACTCGGCAGATTAATAATATGTCATTATTATATGTATACGTCATGACCTGTTTGTGTATTATAACAAACAATGCAATAAAATATGAATTTTCAATAATTTACAACGTGTAAAGTGTATTTTTTTCACATTTTAACATGCGAGCAATTGCGGTTATATTTTGTATGTGGTGCGCTTGTTAAAAAAATTAGAGATGGGGTCTCGTTACATTTTTTTTTGGGGGAAATTACGCGATTTTTAACAAACGCACCGCATACAAACATCGTTAGTGCAGCATCATTGTTGACATTATAATTGAAATGGGAACAATATTGCTGCATTAACAAACCAAAAAAAAAAAAAAAAAATTTTTTTTTTTTTTTTAAAAAACTTTTTTCACAGTCGTGTTTGGTATCGTTGGAACGGCCATGCTCTGGCGGATCCAACAGTACCAAACTTTAACCCCTAGCTGCCACAGATCGGGAGATAGGGGGTTCCAATGAACCCCCTATCTCCACTGTTGGTGGCAGCTAGGGGTTAACTCCAGGACTGGCGTCATCGTGCTATGCACGATGACGCCAGTCCTCAGGGGGAGTTCCCGGAGGCTTGGCCGACATCCAAGATGTCGGCCAGCTCCGGGAAAGGATCACGAACCGGCGCTTTTCAGCGCCGATTCGTGTTCCGGCTCCCCAGGGGTTAATGACAGCCACCGTTTGGAAGGGCAGGCTGTGCCCTTCCAAGCGGTGCCTGTCTTAACCCCCTGCTCCCCGGTGATCGGGAGGGAGAGAGGTCCGAAGGACCTCCCCCCCTCCCTTTCAGGCGCCTCCTCCGCACATGCGGGGGCGGGCGCCTGAATTAGATGTCATCACGTCGCCGCGATGACATCTAATGTCCCCGCCGGGCTCCCGAGTGCTGGGCTGACATCCAAGATGTCAGCCCGCACCGGGGGGGCGCAGCAATCCGCCGGAATCCGGCGGATTGCTGCCTCCTGTGCTCGGACACGCTGAGCGCGTCCGTAGCACAGGAGAACCACTTGGCTGGACGCGCTGAGCGCGTCCATAGCAGCCAAGTGGTTAATGCACAGAGTAACATCATGGTTATTTAGTGTGGTTTGTGACTGCGGATACAATTTGGTTAAAAAATAAAACCACAATTTTTTGTCAGAGAACAGTTTGCAGCTTTAGGCTAGGGTCAGAGTGGGGCAGTCGGAACGCGCGTGCAGGCGCACTAAATCACGGCGGCAGTAGCAGCACATAACGGCCAATGACGGCCAATATACGCAGTACGTGCGTACAAAAGTGCGCCGACACCACGCAACCGGCAAATGAACGCATTTTTCTCAGAACGTGAAACCGCTGCTACAGACGTACAGAGTGCGCTGCGGCCGCATGGCAGCGTGTGTGCGTGATTAGGAGACGTCAGACGCTGCTAGTGTGCGGCCTACATAACGTTCAAACAGCCGGATTTCCCTAGAATTGCGTTGGTGAGTACCTGCGACTGTGCGACTGTGGTCGTCTGACCACTTAAGCGTATTCCGTGAAAAAATGCGTGCGCACGCATCGACGTACATTTTGACGGTGGCCGCAGAAAATGCGCTCATCTGTCCCTAGCCTTACCCGGGTAATCCTCGGAATTCAGTCAACTGTAACCTGCTGAAAACCCAAGAAAAGCAGAGTACCCAGAGGCGTTTGGCTATTTGTCAATTACCCGGATAAAGTCTGATGTTTCATTTCACATCAGACATTATGCAGCAACACTAGGGTAAAGTGCGTTTTACCCGGGTAAAACACTGCAGAAAACCAAAGTACCCAGAGGATTTTGGATACTTTGCAGATTACCCAGATAAAGTCAGAAACTTCATTTCACATCGGACTTTTGCTAATGACGCCTAGGTAATGTCAGGATTACTAATATATATATATACACATACACAGGGATGGGAAATCCTATCGCCAGACTGCCGGGACTGGCGGTTTTGGGGGCCGGGCAGGAGGTTTATTCCCCCCATCTAGCCCTGCTTCGGGCAAGCAGAGCAGGGTCCGAGTGGATACCGGAGTTTTGGCTGCTCAGCATGCGTGTGCACTGAGCACCAAGTCCTTCCATAATCCTGTAGTGCCCGGCACTGTGTGGATGTGCGTGGAGCGTCCTGGGGATTCCCTCCCCATCGCAGAGGGTGCTCCACACCCGTCTTGTGTCCCTGCTGGATGCAGATCTGGCTCCGAGCAGGGACGTCAGCCCAGCCCACTCTGTGGGACTGGCCGCGGGCGTGACGTCACAGCAGAGGCGTAGCGTGGGGGGGGGCTGGGGGGGCCGTGGCCCTGGGCGCAGTTTTCTTAGGGCTGCATAATTTCAAAAGAAATTTGCGCCCCTAAAACTTGTGGCCCGGATTGACCCGCCGGGCCCTCGGGCGCCGCCCAAGGGCCCGCGGGTTGAGGGGATGCAGATGCCGGGCAGCGGGAGTGCCTGCCGGCTGCCCGGTCCTGAACAGTGAGTCCGTCCTGTTGAAGGGGAGGCGGCTGCGTGCAGGCGCAGGTCACGTGGTCCGTCTAATCAGGTGGTACTAAGTCTCTGTACCACCTGACTGGCCGGACCGCGTGACCTGCGCACGCACGCAGCCGCCTCCCCTTCAACACGGACGGACTCGCACGCTGTTCAGGACCAGCAGCCGGCAGGCACTCCTGCTGCCCGGCATCTGGGTCCCCTCAACCGCTGCTGGATCCGGAGCTGGGGCAATATCCAGGTGAGAGCTGGGGCATATCCATGAGCTGGGGCAAATCCATGAGCTGGGACAAATCCATGTGCTGGGGCAAATCCATGTGCTGGGGCAAATCCATGTGTGAGCTGGGGCATTTCCATGAGCTGGGGAAAATCCATGAGCTGGGGCAAATCCATGAGCTGGGACAAATCCATGTGCTGGGGCAAATCCATGTGCTGGGGCAAATCCATGTGTGAGCTGGGGCATTTCCATGAGCTGGGGCAAATCCATGAGCTGGGGCATTTCCATGAGCTGGGGCAAATCCATGTGTGAGCTGGGGCAAATCCATGAGCTGGGGCAAATCCATGAGCTGGGGCAAATCCATGTGCTGGGGCAGTATCCATGAGCTGGGGCAAATCAATGAGCTGGGGCAAATCCATGTGTGAGCTGGGGCAAATCCATGTGTGAGCTGGGGCATTTCCATGAGCTGGGGCAAATCCATGTGTGAGCTGGGGCAAATCCATGAGCTGAGGCAAATCCATGAGCTGGGGCAAATCCATGTGCTGGGGCAAGTCCATGAGCTGGGGCAAATCCATGAGCTGGGGCAGTATCCATAAACTGGGGCAAATCCATGAACTGGGGCAAGTCCATGTGTGAGCTGGGGCAATATCCATGTGTGAGCTGGGGGAAATCCATGTGTGAGCTGGGGCAATATTCATGTGAGAGCTGGGGCAATATCGATAACGTGTCCACAGGTTGGGGGGGGGGCGCACAATTCTTGGCTGGCCCCGGGCGCTGACAACCCACGCTACGCCACTGCGTCACAGTGACGTGCGGTGAGGTCCGTGGCTGGTGAGGCACTGGCTAGTATCAGAGCCAGATATACACAAGGTTACGCAGTCACAATTTATGCATTTGATTATCGTTATATAGGAGAATAGAGTTTCACTACTTATACTCACGGTTACCAATTTAAATATATATTGCACCGCACTTTTTTTTACAGTGAATATGGTCATGACTCATGGTCATGGCTGTGACCTTTCCAATGACACCTCAATTGACTGTATGCGATGCACCGGGGGGGGGGGAATAAAGTGGTATGAAGGAACCATACGGTAGATATGTTGAGGGCTATTAAACCAATGGGAGCAAGACATGTCACAATATAAATCAGCAGAAACCTGCTACGGCTGACAACAGGTAGCCATGTCATCAGATATTAGCAATCAATTGCATAAATGGTATAGCAACCATCAAAGAGGTGCAGGAAATAATAAGGGGGAGGGTAATCTCTCGAAAGACAGCATAGATTCCCATCAGAGGTGGTGAGAGGAGAGAACCAGACAACTAGAGCATACTGCGGACTGGCAATATGTGAGAAAAAGGGAGTGTAAAAATCAGAGGAGCAGCCTGTGTCCAATATCTCAAATATAAACCAAGCAGTGGGGGAAGTGGGAGCTAAAGAGAGAACAATGGGGTAATACAAAAGCAGTGTGTGTGGGGGGGGGGGGGTGATCTATCTTCAGTCAGCATTACAAAGTGTCAGGGCACACAGTCAGCTTCAAATTTGTCCATCCTGAGTGGGGAGATGGAAACCTGTAGGGTCAGCAGAGGTGGAAGGAGGATTTTGAAAAATACATATATTGTATGCCTGTCAGAATCAAGTGTATGGGATGATGATCTCATCTCTGTGCTCTAAATCTCATCTGCACTGACCTGCCAATGTGTTCAAGCACACAGCAGCTATCCAGCTTCAAATGGAGCACAGACACAGCAGCAGCACACAGGCTGACAGATAACTGCTTCCCCAGTGCTGACCTGTGAATCTCTGAGCTCCATCCAGGAAAAGGAGTGGGGGGGGGGCAGCTCTTCCAGTGAGGTGAGTGCAGAGTGCCTGCCTGAGGGAAATGAACACTCAGAGCTGGGACAGAGATTCACAGACAGGGGCGTCGCTACGTGGGGGCGGGGGGTGCGGCCCGCACCAGGTGACACCCGCCTTTAGGGTGACACCATCACCCTAAGGGCGGGTGTCTCACCCTGCGCCGCGTGTTCGCTCCCTGCGAGTGTCCGAAGCTATGCAGCTTCGGCGCTCGCCTGGGGAAACACGTCACCAGCCGATCGCGGCTGGTCACGTGGCTCCCCCAGGCGAGCGCCCAAGCTGCACGCCGCCGGACGCTCAGAGGGAGCGAATACGCGGCGCAGGAGGTGAGCTGGGGCCATTATCCATGAGCTGGGGGCATTATCCATGAGCTGCTGGGGCATATCCATGAGCTGGGGCATATCCATATGCTGGGGCAGTATCCATGAGCTGGGGCAGTATCCATGAGCTGGGGCAGAATCCATGAGCTGGGGCATATCCATGAGCTGGGGCAATATCCATGAGTTGCTGGGGCATATCCATGAGCTGCTGGGGCAGTATCCATGAGCTGGGACAAATCCATGTGCTGGGGCAGTATCCATGTGCTGGGGCAGTATTTATGTGCTGGGGCAGTATCCATGAGCTGGGGCAGTATCCATGAGCTGGGGCAGTATATCCATGAGCTGGGGCATATCCATGAGCTGCTGGGGCATATCCATGAGCTGGGGCAGTATCCATGAGCTGGGGCACTATCCATGAGCTGTGGCAGTATCCATGAGCAGGGGCAATATCAATGAGAGGAGCTGGGGGCATAGCCATGAGAGGAGCTGGTGCAAAATCCATGAGAGGAGCTGGGGCATTATCCATGAGAGCAGCTGGGGCAGTATATCCATGAGAGGAGCTGGGGTAGTATATCCATGAGAGGAGCTGGGGCAGTATATCCATGAGAGGAGCTGGGGCAGTATATCCATGAGAGGAGCTGGGGCAATATCCATGAGAGGAGCTGGGGCAAAATCCATGAGAGGAGCTGGGGCAAAATCCATGAGAGGAGCTGGGGCAAAATCCATGAGAGGAGCTGGGGCAGTATATCCATGAGAGGAGCTGGGGCAGTATATCCATGAGTGGAGCTGGGGCAATATCCATGAGAGCTGCTGCTGCATATCCATGTGAGCTGGGGCATTATCCATGTGTGCTGGGGGCAGTATCCATGTGTGCTTGGGGCAGTATCCATGTGTGCTGGGGGCAGTATCTATGTGTGCTTGGGGCAGTATCCATGTGTGCTTGGGGCAGTATCCATGTGTGCTTGGGGCAGTATCCATGTGTGCTGGGGGCATATCCATGAGAGCTGGGGCAATATCCATGTGTGAGCTGGTCTGGGGCAATATATCCATGTGTGAGCTGGTCTGGGGCAATATATCCATGTGTGAGCTGAGGCGCAATATATCCATATGTGAGCTGAGGCGCAATATATCCATATGTGAGCTGGGGCAATATACTGTATATCCATGGGTGAGCTGCTGGGGGCAATATATAATTGTGAACTGGGGCAATATATCCATATGTGAGCTGGGGGCAATATATATCCATGGGTGAGCTGCTGGGGGCAATATATCCAGAGCTGCTGGGGGCAATATATATCCATGTGTGCTTTCACTGCCTTCAAACAGGCATCGTACATGCTGGCAGTTGGCAAAACGTTGTGTGAGCATATGAGAGAGCTCCACAGCAATAAACCTCACAGTAATGTGCGCTGTGTGTATGAACATTCAGTGTTATATGGGAGTACTGATTTAGGAGTAAGAGTAGTTAAAAAAAAATCCGTAAAACTATGGGGGGGTGACACCATAAGTTACCGCACCGGGTGACACCAACCCTAGTGACGCCACTGTTCACAGATACAGAGGGGATCTCAGTGTCTGCCAAAGATTTAAACCGTTTCAGGCTAGACAGAGCTCCCAGCATTTACTGCATCTCAGCTCCAGCTCTCCACGTTCACTTTCCCCTCAATCACTGGACAGACCTCATTTCCTGCCAGTCCCAGGCTCTGGTGGTGGTGAAAAGCCCCACACACACACACAACCTCGTGCTGTGGTCTGAGAAGAGATGAGGGAGCTGCCTGGGCTGGGAGGATCTGCCCACACTTGCTGTGACCCCCCCCCCAGTGTGCTGACTCTAAAAGATACACACACACACACAGTATGTGTGTGTTTATCGCACGCACATGCACTCAGCACACTCTGGAGGGGGTTTGTCACAGTCACACTGCTGTCATGCTGCTGTGATCTGCCTGCCCGCCCCCCCACGATTGACGAGGACAGTCACATGACTGTCCTGCGTCAATCAAACCATGTGGAGCACTGCCTCCCATGGTGGGCTTTTTTTTAATAAATAAAAAAAAAATTGCTTGAGACAATGGAGCTTTCCCATTGGCTCAAGGTTTCATTTGCTGTCATTGCCTTGAGGCAATGACAAGCGTGCTTGCCACCAGCTTGAGCTCCGCAATTAGCGTAGCGTTGAGCTGTGTAAATTGTGTAGCCTAGGCTGGCTCAGTGCTGCCCCTGCTGTCTGTGTAGTGAATCACACACACAGCAGCCGGCAAACTGAAGTGAAAGCGCAGGAGGAAAAAAACGGACAGAGAGAAGAAACAAGCACAGCGAGGGAGCGAGGAGCAGGTGAGTATGAGAACTTTTTTCAATAAATAACCATTTATTTACAGTTTAAATATACACACACATCACATGTCATTACAACACAATGAGCACATAAATTTACTGGAATGGCAGGGGAGGCTCTGCCTCCCCTGCCACCCCTGACTGCACGTCCCTGCGTCACAAATGGGGATTCCCCTCCTGACTGGAAGTGGAATCCCACAGGAGATGCTGAGGTCCTTTGAACCTCTGTATCTCTGGTTCCGTACGTCCTACAAGGACAATTGAGGTATCGTTGGAAAAGCCTTGGAGTTGTAGTCTGGCCTTTCCAATGATATACATCATGACCACATAGTTTGGACATATAAAAAAATAAAATTATATATATTCCTTTTTTTTTGTTCTAAATGCAGCATCTCCCCCTTTAACAATGCCGCCGCAATAATTTATATGTTTATTATATATATTTTATTGTTATTTATATTATAATTAAATTTGAATAATACACTGCAGTTAATAAATTCTATATAATTCAAATATACAGCATTATTGTTTTGAGCGTTATTGCTGTGGAGCTCTGTGATACGGTCATACACACCGCTCATTACTGAATTTTATTGCCGTGGAGCTGTGTTATACGCTCATACACACTGCACATTACTGTGAGTTTTATTGCTCTGAGTTTTATTGCTACAAAGCTCTGTGATACGCTCATACATACCACATATTACTGAGTTTTATTGCCATGGAGCTGTGTGATACGCTCATACACACTGCACATTACGGTGATATGTAATGTGTGGGTTGTAGGAGTGTGAGAAAACCACAATGCAGTAAGTGTTGTATTTAAACTAAATACCTGTGTTTGTTACTCGCCTTAATGCAGGGCTTGACAAATTTGCTTTGAATCTAGGAGCCAGCTACAAAACTAACAAAGCTTTACTTTCAACAACGAAAGATACACCGATACGATTTTTTAATTATTTTTTTTAAAAATACAGAGTATTTTTTTCTCCAGGTGCTCACCGACACGGTTATTTAACGTCATGGGACAGCTTTCCAATAACTTAGGATTTTGCTGAAAGCGCATCTAATTTATGATAATATTGAGATATATGGCCAGACACCCCATTTACCTCCTGAACACACTTTTCCCCCCCCTAGTTTTATATTTTCAAGAGATTAATGAAAGGACTTATTCTTGTTTTGCCGCTTAGAGAATTTAAAACAAAGTTATGTATTTTATCTCTTGATATAATAAAGCGTTTTTTTTATTTTTATTGGATAGGACTCTGGATGCGTACTCTATTTTCTAATTTATGTATGTTTATATGACTATGGGAGACTAGCCACCAGAGATTATATATTATATGGGAGAATAGCCACTAGAGAATATATGCCTTTGCATATATTTTTAGGTCTTCTGGGTAACCTATTTAACTGTATTTGACACACAACTGATCCAGACACAGTATATACACTGTATATATAAAGCAGTGTACATACAGCTGGGTGAGCTGGGTGTCATTGTGCTCCCCCCTCTTCCATTTCTTTTGCTGCCCTCCCCTGCATTCTCCTCTATTATCTGCATATTTTCTCAGAAAAATGCAGTAACAGGTTCCCTGTGCAATATAATGTAGATGATAGAATGTGGAAAAATAATTTTGCATGCTGGAAATGATTGATTTCTGAAAAGAAATGTACGTTTTTTTTTACTATAGCATCTACATACCCAAATACACGGGCACACATATGGATATGTGACTTTGCGCGGAATATGTGGAGCACTGTGATACACATCGCACATTACAGTGAGTTTTATTGCTGTGGAGCTCTGTGATACAGTAATGTGTGCTGTGTATGAGCGTATAACAGAGCTGTAGAGCAATAAAACTTACTCATACACAAAGCTCATTACTGTGAGTTTAATTGCTGTGTGGGTGTCCCAGAGCTCCACAAGGTGGTGTGTGTGTCCCAGAGCTCCACAAGGGGGAGTGTGTGTCCCAGAGCTCCACAAGGTGGTGTGTGTGTCCCAGAGTTCCACAAGGTGTCCCAGAGCTCCACAAGGTGTGTCCCAGAGCTCCACAAGGTGTGTGTGTATCCCAGAGCTCCAAAGGGTGTGTGTGTGCGTCCCAGAGCTTCACAAGGTGTGTGTGTGTGTCCGTCCAGGAGCAGTACCTGCAGTAGGTGCTCGCGGGGCCCCTGATTGGGTTCTCCAGCAATGTCTGCCCGGTCCTCCCTTCCTCCCCTTTGGTTGGGCTCACACTGAGGCAGCTGGGGGTGTCTTTGTGGGGGGGGGGGTCCAGTGTGAAGGGGCGCCGACTGGCCCGGGACAGCACGCTCCTTGGTCAGCACCTGCTGCAGTTCCTGGTGCACATGTCCCGCTTCCTGCGCCAAGCTGCGGCTCCCACACACTCCCCGTGAAGTCACTGCCGGGTGCACAGGAGCTGGAGGTCGACCAAGGGAGGGGAGCATACGCAGAGCAGACTGGATGTGAGAGCGTCATCAGCGCTGGGGAAGGAATCCCCACGACGCTCCTCCTCTATAGACTACCTGCTCTGATGTCATCAGAGGGGGACAGCATTTCTTGTCGCCATGGCGACCTTGCACCCTGGGTTTCTCGAGCACTGCCTTAATGCGTTTGTTCTCTTTGTAGTTAAGCATAAAGACCTAATGCTATTTTGTTGAAATTATATTTCTTATCCGGACATGTAGATTGTCATGAGGGACAAGTAGATCAGGCTACCACTTTAGTCCATTGGACGAGTAGATTTTTTTTAAATTTCCACATATACAGTTGTGTTCAAAATTATTCAACCCCCAATGCTGTAAAGGGTTTTAGGGAATTTAGTGTACATTTGTAATTGTATTCAGAATGAAATCCTACAAGGACTTTTTAAAGAACCATATGCAACTAAAATGACATCAATTAGTTTTGTAATACAGTAGTAAATGTTTCTTTTGTGAATTCTTCATTAACACAATTATTCAACCCCTTAAAGACTACCACTCTGAAGAACAAAGGTTCATTCAAGTGTTTTCAATCAGGTATTGAAAACACCTGTGGATGTCACGGAGCAGCAATAAAGCATAATAAGCACCAATTAGGCAGCTTTAAAATGACTGTGATACTCAGCTCCTTCTAGACATTTACTGGTGTGGTTACAAACATGGTGAAGTCAAGAGAATGGTCCAGGAAGACAAGAGAAGAGGTGATTACTCTTCACAGGAAGAGCAATGGCTATAAGAAGATTGCAAAGATGTTAAACATACCAAGAGAGACAATAGGAAGCATCATTCGCAAATTCAAGGCAAAGGGCACTGTTGAAACGCTACCTGGTCGTGGCAGAAAGAAGATGCTGACTTCGACTGCTGTGCGCTACCTGAAGCGTAGAGTGGAGAAGTGTCCCCGTGCGACTGCTGAGGAACTGAGAAAAGATTTGTCAGATGTGGGTACTGAAATTTCAGCTCAGACAATACGGCACACACTGCGTAATGAAGGCCTCCATGCCAGAACTCCCCACCCCCTTGCTGTCTCCAAAGAATAAGAAGAGTCGACTGCAGTATGCCAAAAGTCATGTGGACAAACCACAGAAGTTTTGGGATCGTGTTCTGTGGACTGATGAAACAAAATTAGAACTGTTTGGGCCCATGGATCAACGCTATGTTTGGAGGAGGAAGAACAAGGCCTATGAAGAAAAGAACACCTTGCCTACTGTGAAGCATGGCGGGGGGTCAATCATGCTTTGGGGCTGTTTTGCTTCTGCAGGTACAGGGAAGCTTCAGCGTGTGCAAGGTACCATGAATTCTCTTCAGTACCAGGAGATATTGGATGACAATGTGATGCAGTCCATCACAAACCTGAGGCTTGGGAGACGTTGGACCTTTCAACAGGACAATGATCCCAAGCATACCTCCAAGTCCACTAGAGCATGTTTGCAGATTAAAGGCTGGAACATTTTGGAGTGGCCATCGCAGTCACCTGACTTAAATCCGATTGAGAACCTCTGGTGGGACTTAAAGAAAGCAGTTGTAGTGCGCAAGCCTAAGCATTTGACTGAACTGGAGGCTTTTGCCCATGACGAATGGGCGAAGATACCCGTAGATCGCTGCAAGACACTTGTGTCAAGCTATGCTTCACGTTTAAAAGCTGTTATAACTGTAAAAGGATGTTGTACTAAGTACTAAGATTGAATGTCACTTGGGGGTTGAATAAAACTGATAATGATGTGAGCACAGAAAAGACATTTGTGGTTATTTCATTATAAATGTTATGTTATATTTGTCTGACCTACACGTGCCTCTTTGATTTAATTGTAAGCAAGATGACTGAATGATCAAAATCAATGTCAAACTGGCCAAAACACTCAATTTCAGTGGGGGTTGAATAATTTTGAACACAACTGTATATATATATATATATTGTGGATTTTAGCAAAAATATATTATAAATGACAATAAATATATGGCTTGAGGAACAATGATTAAATACCTGAATACAAGCATTATTGTGTATGGGACCAATGGGAACTCCATTACCCCTGCAAACATAGTGGGAGATTTGCGTTCCCGTGCACTCCCCTTCACTTCACCCCTGATTTTGCAATGTTTATATTTTTTATTTCAATTGGAGGGTGATTGTTATACTTCCATTTCAAATCGTTACATAGCACTGTATGTCAGCTTTTAAATGATTTTTTTGAGAGCTTTGTTATGTTATAGTCAAATGCTTATCAGCTCGCACGGTAATTCTGTTGGTGGACTCCCTGCTGGAGACTGAACTACATTTCCCATAAGCCTCTTCTAGGCATAGTTTTAAAGGGATATGCTGCATATAACAAAATGAGAAACTCCAGCAGTTAAACTCACGGTTTGAGTTTTTATACATTACTTTGCTTGCGGCTCATATGTTGCGGCTCATATGTTGCAGCTCCTTACTCTATATTAACGACTCTTATACTTTATATAGGATGGCTCCAAGTGAGAACAGTGAGATCTTCAAACATAGCTCACTGTGCTCGGCTCAGAAATCACTCAACCACTTCACCCAAAAATCACAAACTTACCTCTAATCCTGTGGTGCAAAGGCAGTACGATTCGGCGTGCCCTGTTGCCGGGAACAGCAGAAGACTAGAAACAAATAGTTCCCAGTAGGCTTGTGCACCGATTTTTTTTTCGGTTCGATTCGATTTTTGGGATCTTTAAACTTTTCGATTCGGCTCGTTTCGACCGATTTCTGTTTCGATTCGGTTCGGCTCGACTCGTTTTTCGCGTACATTTTTTTTTCGGGATTTCGACCATTTTTCGTATTTTTGTGTCACTTAGCTCGTTTTTTGTATCGACTTTTCGTATTTTCGAAAATTTTCGTTTTTTCGGAACGTCTGTTCTCCTCGTTTCAAAGCAATAAATTTCGATTTGACACATTTAAAGTACATTCAAAAATTCCGAAAATATTTCGTTTCGGCTCGGAAAACTTTTCGGATCTGCCATTTTCGGATCTAAAAATTTTCGGAAAATCGACCGCATCCGAAAACACGAAACGGGAAATTTCGTCTAAATTCCGAAATTCCGAAACCCGAAACGCACATCCCTAGTTCCCAGTGTCCATATGTCATTCCTTTTTGGCCAATGTGCGACCTGGCAGAGCACACACAGGGTTTTGCCTGACGCCATGGAGTTCTACGGACTCCCAGGAGAAGATACCAGCGGTGGCGGCACTGCCGGTACGTAGGACTGGCTCCCAAACATTCCAACTGTTCTGGTAGAGGCTTTTATTTAAGCCTGGATTCTACCAGATAGTAGATACTACAAATTGTCGCAGTGTAGCAATTTGCTTAATTATAGACTAATTGTTTAGCTTGTGGATATAAGGCTACTGATATCTTACTAGTCAATCATTTGATCTTTTTTCATTTATTCTAGTTCATATGATTATACTTTGATACTGTTGCTGTGTGATAATAAATATTGGTCCATACTCACCTCTTTTCTTATTGGGTAATACGAATCTCCGTATAAACACATTGCTGTTAATTAATTAATTAATTACACTAACATTGGAGATATTTTCCATTGCAGATATTCATCTGTTTTGCCTCATCTTATTGATTGGTGGCCAATTTACCATTTTTGCGACCCTAATATCTCGAATCTACCAAACATTAGAGGTTGTTTTTATTATTAGGAGTCAACAAATTGTCCCCCCTTATAGTAACACTGCTTGCATCCATACAATTATCATCATGTACTCAGGGGGGCAAATAAATGTTTTCCCTCTAGACACCATCTAGTTACTTGCTAATAATAATTTCTCCACCTGGTGTGTGGCTATTCATACAGTAGCATTAGCCATTAATAGCACTATAGAGGTTTATTGATATTATCTATCTGTTAGGATAGTGGATAGCCAATTTAGATTCTTTACAGCATATCTATACAGTATTGTTTTGAGGATGCAGGCTACTTTATATCTATAAGTGTTTCCATGATCAATAGTTTAACCATTTACCATATATAACTATTAGATCATAATAATAACTCAAGGATTCAATTCAGTCTATGATGTCCTACTGGTGAGGCAGTATTATCGATCATACGGAGTTACTAACTTATTGGGTTTTTGACCAACTATCAATTTACATCTGTATTTACTAATAATGCCGATATTAATTCAGTTCATAATGATAACACCATTGTTCGTGTATATCACTAATGTGAAATTATGTCTTGTTTTATAACTATTTATATGTTGTTTGTTTGGCATTGTCCAATAATAAAACTATCATTTTATATCAACCCCAACCTTCTTAAAGGTTCTTTGGTAGTGGTTTTCCACAAATCATCTGAACCTTTTTTCTTTTGCAACTCCCAAATATTCCAATTAAGGCTAGGGTCAGACTGAGGCAGTGCGAACGCGCGTTCTGGCGCACTTAATCACGGCCGTGCTAGCAGCAGATGCCGGGCAATGACGGCCAATATACGAAGTACGGTCGCACAAAAGTCCGGCTGCGCAACGCAAGTGGAAAATGAACGCATTTTTCGAGAACGTTAAACCACTAGTACTGACGTACAGAGTGCGCTGCGTCCGCTAGCGGCGTGTGTGCGTGAATTGGAGACATCAGACGCTGCTAATGTCCGGCCAACATAACGTCCAGATGCAAGAAGTGTTTTATTGATGATCCATACAAAATCACGGATGAAACTGCGCATAGTATGACCGCTATTGCGTATTCCGTGAAAAAATACGTCCATTCTTCGAACGCACATTTTCACGGACAACGTGAAAAATGCGTTAGTCTGACCCTAGCCTTAAGCAGCTAATACTGCGGCTTGGTCGAAATACAGCCATTAATAATGAGACACAAATTGAAAACTGCTGGTGCATTATTCTTCCATTTCCAAGCTGCTATTAGTAACTAAAAGCTTGATTAAAGCAGTTCAGCCAGTTTCGCAAAAATATATTGTTAGATTTTGGCTACTATTATTTAAATATAGGTCGATTATATTTAAAAAAATTAGATCACAGTCGTAAATCAAAAATGATGTGATTAAAAAAAAAAAAAAGACTGGTAAAAAGCATGAAAAAGCATATTATTATCAAGGTTATTCAGAGAGCGGTGAAAAGCAGGAGAACGGCTGGAGAATGGAAAATTCTATGTCAAAATAGCCAAACCAGAAAAATTCTCCCTTTCATCTCACTTTCCAAATCGGCTATTTTGACCTAGAATTTTTCATTCTCCAGTCATTCTCCTGCTTTTCACTGCTCTCTGAATAACCCTGTATGTAGCATCATGTTGATTTTTTAATAATAATCATGCCTATTTGACAAGCCAAACTGAAAATTAGTGGTTCTGTCACATTTTCTCCATGCCTGAACAGTTAAAAGATATACAAACCCCTACCAGTACTTGAAATTTTTTTTGTTGCCAATTGGCATACTGATAATTTTTATTTAAATCACTAACGCCAAAATGTTCGTTAGTATAGTGGAAAAAAATTGAACCGTATTTTTTAAATGGGATTTCAAATGCCTGTATGCTTTTAATTATAACTGCCAACCCTGAAAAATGGATTAATTGCAGCTGCAAATGTACAGGGTTATTCAGAGACAGCCGAACTGGCCACGAAATTGCATCAGTCAATTTCCCTGTACAGTGCCATTTCGTGGCCATTCGGCTATTCAAAAAGCTGTCCGTTAACCAAATTTTGGCAAATTGCCAGCGAAATACAGTGCTGTTCGGCAGCAGTGAAATCCCCATAGAGAAGCAATGGTTAATCTATTCAAAGAACACCGAACAGCAGAGAAATGCCAGTGAAATACCTTGCTGTTTGGTGGTTACGTTCGGCAAGTTAATTCAGGCGAATCCCATAGGCTACAATGTTAAAAATATTCCTGTTTTTATTCAATATCTAATAAACCATTTATTATTTTAACTTACAGCAAAAAGTGTCTTATTTGTTTAGGATTTTTTAGTAATTTTTTGTGTTTTTGTAAAAAAAAAATCAAATTTTTTTTTTTTTTAAAGAGGGGTTTTAGTCTGCAACAGATCTTTATTATTATTATTATTCACAGGCCTTATATGTTAATTCCAGAGCTTTTCATCCAGTAGTGTTTTTTGCAGTGTTTGAATTTTTTTGAGTTTCAATAAGTTTTTTTTTTTTTTTTTTACCCTGTTCGTCAGCTTGTTGGCTTTTTCGGCAGCTGGTCTGCGCTGTATTTGGCGGATCGGCTTCTTTTTTGATGTGGTAGGTGGGTTTGTGGCGGATCGTCGGGTATGTTCGGCAGGTTTTCTGCGGCGTTTCGGATCAATCCGATTTTTTTGGAACATAATCGGTGGGATTTTCAGTGACTTTTCCGATACGGTCGGGCTTTTCCCTGCACTTAGGGGACCCTGGCGGTGAATGCTGAATTCACCGCAGCTTCGGGGAACTTTTGCAAGAAGTGTTTAAATTTTGACACTTTGAAACGTACTTTATTTTTTATTTTTTTACCCGTCCGGCAGTTTGTCGGCTGCATTCGGCGGCCCTCTGGCCAGTTTGCGATGGATGTTCGGCGGGTTTGTGGTGGCGGGCAACAGGTTTGAAACGGGTCTGCAGCGGGTTTGTGGCAGGTTGGCGACGACATTTGGCGACCGATCCCCTGCACTTCAGGGACCCTGAATTCACTGCAGGGTGGTGAATTTTGATGCCCTGAAGTGCGGGGAAGTGTGGGAAACTAGAGAGCACCAAAATTTCAGTGACATTTCGGTGCTCTCTGAATAACCCCTATAGTAAACTTTAGTGATCAGGCCAAACTAAAATCGAGGCGCGCTAGGTCGGAATTGGGCCCTAGACTGGCTGTGCAAGAAATCTGATGGTTATAGATAATCAATGTCGGAGAGTACCAATGAATTGGCTCCCCCAATAATAGGACTCAATGTGGCTTAGTAAATGGTTCTTGCACACCTATAATTTCTTGTATACAAAACAGACCAACACCATCCAACACATAGTAAAATTCATCCTCTATTAAGACTGTATTAAAAAACTGATACATAAACATCAACAAATTTAATCCAATACTCCCACTTGAGTGGATAAATAGGGCATATTGGCTTAATGGTGCAAATACAATTGTTCCACGGTCAACTATAATAATAATACAATGCTGTATGCTTGCAAATATCACAATCTAGGCTTGTGACTCAATATTAGTGCACCAATAGGGATACATTTGTACCATTATTGTATTTTACAAATGTATCCCTATTGGTGCACTAATATTGGGTCACAAGCCTAGATTGTGATATTTGAAAGCATACAGTGTTGGATTATTACATATGACCCCACCAGCGACTGTCTTTGGGCAAGACACCTAACGATATGGATGCGCTTACCTCACATGATACTTGTACATTGCATAGATTGTAAGATCCCTTGGGAACAGGGTCCCCCTGAATCAGGTCGTATCATCCATGTGTGGTATCAACACCTTGTACACTGATCTTGTAATGCGCTGCGGAATATGTGGCGCTATATAAATAAAGGATAATAATATTAACCACTTCAATGCAGGGAACGCGCGTCCACCGCATTACCGCTGGTATGCGGAGGACGCGCTGAGCGCGTCCTCCCATTGGGGTCAGCGTTCGGCCGGGTTCCGGCCGATCGCTGGCCCCTCCGGTGCGGGCTGACATCCTCGATGTCAGCCGCGCATCCGGAACCGCAGCCGCTGGAATTAGGTGTCATCGCGGCAGCGCGATGACACCTAATTCAGGCGCCCCCCCCCGCATGTGCAGAGGAGGCGCCTGAAAGGGAGGGGGGAGGTCCTTCGGACCTCTCTCCCTCCCGATCGGCGGTGTTGCGGGGGTTAACCCAGGCACCATTTGGAAGGGGACAGCCTGCCCTTCCTAATGGTGCCTGGCATTAACCCCTGGGGAGCTGGATCGCGAGTCGGCGCTGAAAAGCGCCGGTTCGCGATCCTTTCCCGGAGCTGGCCGACATCTTGGATGTCGGCCAAGCCTCCGGGAACTCCCCCTGAGGACTGGCGTCATCGTGCGTAGCACGATGACGCCAGTCCTGGACTTAACCCCTAACTGCCACCAACGGTGAGATAGGGAGTTCCAATGAACTCCCTATCTCCCGATCCGTGGCAGCTAGGGTTAAAGTTTGGTATGGTTGGATCGGCCAGAGCATGGCCGTTCCAACGATACCAAACACTACTCTGAAAAATTTTGTCAAAAAAATAAAAAAATTAAAAAAATAAATAAAAAAAAAATGTAAAAATTTTTTTTTAAAAAAAAATAAACACTTTTTTTTTTCTTTTTTTTGGTTTGTTAATGCAGCAATATTGTTCCCATTTCAATTATAATGTGAACAATGATGCTGCACTAACGATTTTTGTATGCGGTGCGTTTGTTAAAAATAGTGTAATTTTCCCCAAAAAAAAATGTAACGAGACCCCATCTCTAATTTTTTTAACAAGCGCACCCCATACAAAATATAACCGCAATTGCTCGCATGTTAAAATGTGAAAAAAAACACTTTACACATTGTAAATTATTGAAAATACATATTTTATTGCATTTTTTGTTATAATATACAGACATGACATAACGTATACATATAATAATGACATATTATGAATCTACCGAGTCTGACGGAAAGAACGATATATAATATGTCTGGGTAATATACTAAAATAAGCCTTCAAAACACGTTTAAACATGATGAGCAAAACCGGTAAAAATGACCTCAGCACAGGGGCGGGAAAAGCCTCAGCAGCGAAAGGGTTAATAATAATTTGACCTTGGAACGATTGTACTTGCACCATTAAGCCAATATGCCCTATTTAGCCACTCAAAAGTGGGAGTACTGTTTTTGTGGATGTTTATGTATCAGTTTTTTAATACAGTCTTAATAAAGGTTGGATTTTACTATTGGTGGCCTGGGTGAGCATTCCATCTATATCTTGGAAGGTAATGGTTCTATTTTGCATTCTGATTGTTGTCTTACCATACTCTGCTGGCTCTCAGCTGTTCCCATACCAGGCATGTCAGACCTTTCAGTAAATCCATAAAGAATGGAGCCGTGGAAGCAGACGCATCTATCAGCAGGCACACTTTAGCCTCCAGGATGGTGCCGAATAGTTGTCGACTTCCTGTGAAACAAAGATGAGATTTAATTCAATTTAGAGGCGCAAAACAAATGTGAAATCAAACCAATACGCAGCCATTTTTTTTTAAACCACACACATGCATACTGCTTCCCAACACAGATGAGGAGGAGACATGATCACATTTAGAACCTATATGCCATCAGTTTTGACAGTGGTTTCATAAAACCAAAAGGCAGGACATTAAACCTAGTTCTCCCAAATAAAAAGCTTGATATTGCAGGTGGCCTGAGAGAGGGTGAGACTATGAGCAGGGCCCTCTACACCTCTCGTTTCCATCCTATGCCCGTTTAGCTGCATTACTTTCCCTTTGGTTATTGTAAAACGCTGCAGAAACTGTTGGCGCTATATAAATGATGACAACAATAACAAAAATAATACTGTCACCGTGTAGAGAATGTTGACATCACCAGCGACTGATCTGATGGCTGGCAGCCAGGAAATTAAAAAATCCCGGCTGCCTGGTGACATGCACGTGGGAGGAGGAAACTCCTCAGCTTCACACAGCATTTCTTGCCAGCGGAGCGGACGTCCATACAGCCTAGTCACTTTAAAACGCTAAGGTGGTAGGATGTGCAGAGTGCCCCTTTAAGTAGTCATGGTGTGCTTAGTGTTCCATGGCTGTCCCTGGGTGCTCAATCGGTTTCCGATGGACAGCCTTCCTAGGTTTCAATCTGCTTCGGATAAGATATCCAAAGCGAATTGTCTGACACCAGTGGATCGTGAGGCATTGAGAGGCTTGCTAGCTACCCAGCCACTGACGGTCAGTGTGATGGCTGTTGTTCTTCCCGCAGCAGACTTTGTTAGTTTGGAAAAGCATCAAAATAAAATGCTTGGTTATAAGATATGTGGGTGGGGTTACAGAGTGATTGAGAGGGTAGATTAACCCCTCCCCATCCTATGTTAGCCAAAAATGTTCCTTAACCTTTAGTTGCACCGCAACCAATGGAGGCTCCTCCATAGGAGCACATGAGAACTTGGACCCCCAACCACCAGCACATAAAAAAAATAATAGTAATAATAAAAAAAAGAAAAATGCAGATGATTTTTTGGGGGGGGGGGTGTTATCAGTTGGGGGAGCCTGGAGGTCATGTGATGTTCCCAGGCTCAGCAACAGGCAGCCAGCAACGATTAAAAAAAAAAAAGACTAAGAAAAAAAAAGAACACACCCTTTTTCCTATCGCATGTGCGATAGGAAACCAGGGAACCAGGGTAGGGCAGGAGAAAGACCTGCCTCCCATGCACGTTCCATACCTAACTGAATCGCACAGCTGTCAGTGTACGCTTCAGTCAGGCCCGGCCAGCCCTGCTGTCGTGTCAGTCAGCGAGGCTGCTCCCCCTGCACGCCACGTCGTCACGTTTGGCGTGCAGGCGCGAGCAGAGAGCATCAGCATCGTGAGGAGAGACAGCTCACAGCGGGCAGGCAGAGTGGAGTCGTTGGTTCTAGCGATAACGAGCTGGAAAAAACGACAGAGCAGAGAACGGTTTATTAAATTGAAAAACGGCAGAGAACTTATACATTCAGAGAAAGCTGGCTTGATAGAGAAAAAATTATAAAGGGCAGAGGCAGAGCTGATAGAGAAAAAAGGCACATAGTGACTGGTGAGAAAAAGGGCACACAGTGGTGAGAAAAAGGGCACACAGTGACAGTGGTGAGAAAAAGGGCACCCGGACTGGTGAGAAAAAGTACACAGTGGGTGAGAAAAAGGGCACACAGTGACAGTGGTGAGAAAAAGGACATAGTGGTGAGAAAAAGGGCACACAGTGACAATGGTGAGAAAAAGGGCACCCGGACTGGTGAGAAAAAGGGCACACAGTGGTGAGAAAAAGAGTACACAGTAACAGTGGTGAGAAAAAGGGCTCAGTGGGTGATAAAAAGGGCACACAGTGACAGTGGTGAGAAAAAGGACACCGTGGTGAGAAAAAGGGCACCCGGACTGGTGAGAAAAAGTACACAGTGGGTGAGAAAAAGGGCACACAGTGGTGAGAAAAAGGGCACACAGTGACAGTGGTGAGAAAAAGGACATAGTGGTGAGAAAAAGGGCACACAGTGACAGTGGTGAGAAAAAGGACATAGTGGTGAGAAAAAGGGCACACAGTGACAGTGGTGAGAAAAAGGGCACCCGGACTGGTGAGAAAAAGTACACAGTGGGTGAGAAAAAGGGCACACAGTGGTGAGAAAAAGGACATAGTGGTGAGAAAAAGGGCACACAGTGACAGTGGTGAGAAAAAGGACATAGTGGTGAGAAAAAGGGCACACAGTGACAGTGGTGAGAAAAAGGGCACTCGGACTGGTGAGAAAAAGTACACAGTGGGTGAGAAAAAGGGCACACAGTGGTGAGAAAAAGAGTACACAGTAACAGTGGTGAGAAAAAGGGCACATGGACTGGTGAGAAAAAGGGCTCAGTGGGTGATAAAAAGGGCACACAGTGGTGATAAAGACAAACCGAAAAAGGGCACACTGGTGCTAGAGAAAAACAGAGGAAGGGCACACAGTGGTGATAAAGACAAACAGAAAACTTGTACATACAAACAGAAATGTATTTTAACCTGTACAGTACTTTTTAAATGTAAATTTATGTATTGTGAACCCCCATTTAAATTACCCACGAGCCGTCACTGCCCGCAACATAAACTTACTCTCATGCTAGGACTGCCTTTACACAGTGAGACTACACGACTGGTTTAAAATGACATACAAAAACATCCAGTTATACAATATTAAGAATAAAGTGTGTTTAAAATAATAAACAGGATTGATCTTGCACATTTTATTTGCAGTCGTGAGGAGGTGGTTGTGATTTTCTGTTTGTGTCACATAAAACACTGTGACCTCTAATGGATTTAGCCAGAGACGTGATTCACAGTTTGATCGTTCTACCTTGTAACGTGTTACTATTCCCATATTTATTAGAAGGGGTCAAGTCCAGGGGGAATGCGTGGGACCAGAGTTCCTGCACTAATTTTGCAGAGGGAACTGGTCCCATCAGTGGCATCACTAGGGTTGGTGTCACCCGGTGCGGTAACTTATGGTGTCCCCCCCCACCCCCTGAGTTTTACGTTTATTTTTTTTAACTACTCTTACTCATAAAGCAGTACTCCCATATAATACTGAATGCTCATAATACACGGCGCACATTACTGTGAGGTTTATTGCTGTGCAGCTCTCTCATATACTCACACACAAATTTTGGTGAACTGCCAGCAAGTATGGTGTCTGTTCGACGGCAGTGAAAGTCCCCATAGAGAAGTAATGGTAAATCTGATCAGAGACCTCGAACAGCAGAAAAATGTCCTGATGTTCAGTGGTTTCATTAGACAGGTTTATTCAGGCGAACACCATCAGGGCTATTCAGAGAGAGGTGAAAACCTTGAGAATTGCCAGGAGAATGAACAAACTAGACCAAATAGCCAATTTGGAAAGTGAGATAAATGGGAGAATTTTTCTGGTTTGACTATTTTGCCCTAGAATTTTCAAATCTACAGTCATTCTCAAGGTTTTCACCCTTCTCTGAATAATCCTGCATAGGTTTCAATGTTAAAAATATTCCCGTTTTTACCCAATATCTAATAAAACGTTTATTCCATTAATCTGTAGTAAAAAGTCTCTTTCAGGGACGTGCGTTTCGCTTCAGACCAATTCGTTTTTTTCACGAATCGGCCCGATTCGGTGATTCTGATTCGGACGATTTTCCGAATCAGATCGGATCCGAGAACATCTAAAACGAAACGATTTCCGATCCGAAACAAAAACATTTTCGTTCAATTCATAATTTCGGTTCCACTTCGGTAATTTTCAAAAAATGTTTAAAAGATCCTAAAAAATCTAAAAATAAAGACTCTTTACTACAGAATATAATAATAAACGTTTTATTAGATATTGAATTAAAACGGGAATATTTTTAACACGGAAGTCTATGGGGCAAAACATTTCCCAAACCCTGTGGCTCAGAATTTATTTTTTTTCAAAAAATGCTTAGAATATCCTAAAAAATCTAGAAATAAAGAGACTCTTTACTACAGAATATAATAATAAACGGTTTATTAGATATCAAATTAAAACGGGATTATTTTTAACATTGAAGTCTATGGGGCAAAACATTTCCCACACCGAATAAACGAAAATGTCCGAAATCACGAAAAAAAAGTCGATGCGAAAAATGAGCCAAAACGAAACAAACGGAAATCGGACGAAACGATCCGAAATAAAAATTGTCGAATTACAAACAAAATGAGCCGAAACGAAAAATAAATAGGTGCACATCCCTAGTCTCTTTATTTGTTGATTTGTTTTTTCTTAGTATCTATTAGGCATTTTTAAAAAAAAAAATCAATTTTTTTTTCTTTCTAATAGTGTTTTTTTTTCTGTAACAGCCTTTTTTTTTTTTTTTTTTTTTTTTTTTTTTTTTTTGAAAAGGTTTTATTAGTCAAATAAAGGCAAGCATACAGAAAATTAAACTTTGAAATTACAATGTCCGTGTACATATTAATGAGCTCGGGTTGTTGGCGCATGGCCAGGCAATTGGGAATGACACAGGAAGCCAAATCAACAAGAAAGTAATACGCCGCGATGGTGGCCTGAGTAAGGCCCAACCACCGGTACATTGTGCCGTTCCAATCATCAGGTTTGCCGATACATGTGCTGGACCGTGTAAATCCAGGTAAAATAATGTAACAGCCCTTTTTATTATCATTCATAGGATCTTATATGTTAATTCCAGACATTTTCGTTCAGTAGTTTTTTTGAAAATAGTGGGTGATGGGTTCGTGGTGGCATTTGGTGGCTGATTCCCTGCACTTCAGGGACCCTGTGGTGAATTCACCAGGGAAAATTGATTCCCTGAAGTGCAGGGAACAACAGAACACTGAAATGTCTGCGTCATTTCTTGAACCCAGGACATACTTGAAAACTAGAGAAATCTCAGTGTATCCTTCCTGGTAAAATCCTTAATAAATAAATAAATTTCGGTGCTCTGTGAATATCTCCTTTAGTGGTGTTTTTTTTTTTGCTGCCCCCTGGAAAGTGCCAGCCTAGGCCTTACCTACCCAGGACATACTTGAAAATGAGAGAATTCTCAATGTATCCTTCCTGGTAAAATAGTTTTGTGTAAAAAAAATATATATATATTTTTTTTTTAGGGTGTCACCCTAGGGCAGGGATCTCAAACTCTGGCCCCACAGATGTTTATTGCCTACAAATCCCAGAATTCTTTGAATGCAATAAATGGCCAGAGAATAATGGGAGGTGTAGTTCAGAAACATCTGGGGGGCCAGAGTTTGAGATCCTTGCCCTAGGGGGTGGTGTCACCCGGTGCGGGCCGCACCCCCGCCCCCACCTAGCGACGCCAGTGGGTCCCAAACACACAGTTTGTATTCAGGTGATCAATCATATATTTCCCTGTCAAATAATATACTTATTGTGACATATTTATGTGTATATATAGAATTAAACGGTGGAGGAGGCACACGAGGACTTAGTAAAAAGTAAATCTTTATTGATTACATTAAAAAAAAACGTTTCGGCCCACCGAGGGCCTTTTTCAAGGTACTTGAAAAAGGCCCTCAGTGGGCCGAAACGTTGTTTTTTTTAATGTAATCAATAAAGATTTACTTTTTACTAAGTCCTCGTGTGCCTCCTCCACCGTTTAATTCTATATTTTTTCCGGGATATTTTTTCACGCCTCTGTGCTGAGGTCATTTTTACCGGTTTTGCTCATCTTGTTTAAACGTGTTTTGAAGGCTTATTTTAGTATATGACCCAGACATATTATATATCGTTCTTTCCGTCAGAGTCGGCAGATTCATAATACGTCATTATTATATGTATACGTCATGTCCTGTCTGTATATTAGAGCAAAAAATGCAATAAAATATTAATTTTCAATAATTTACAATGTGTAAAGTGTTTTTTTTCACATTTTAATATGCGAGCAATTGCGGTTATATTTTGTATGGGGTGCGCTTGTTAAAAAAATTAGAAATGGGGTCTCGTTACATTTTTTTGGGGAAAATTACGCGATTTTTAACAAACGCACCGCATACAAAAATCGTTAGTGCAGCATCATTGTTCACATTATAATTGAAATGGGAACAATATTGCTGCATTAACGAACCAAAAAAAGAAGAAAAACCTGTTTATTTTATTTTTTTAGAATTTTTTTTAATATTTTTTTTTAATTTTTTTTTTATTTTTTTAAAAAAACTTTTTTCATACTCATGTTTGGTATCGTTGGAACAGCCATGCTCTGGCCGATCCAACAATAGCAAACATTAAGCCCTAACTGCCACGGATCGGGAGATAGGGGGATCCAATGAACCCCCTATCTCCACCATTGGTGGCAGTTAGGGGTTAACTCAAGGACTGGCGTCATCGTGCTATGCACGATGACGCCAGTCCTCAGGGGGAGTTCCCGGAGGCTTGGCTGACATCCAAGATGTCGGCCAGCTCCGGGAAAGGATCACGAACCGGTGCTTTTCGGCGCTGATTCGTGATCCGGCCCCCATCGGGCTAATTCCAGGTACCGTTAGGAAGGGCAGGCTGTGCCCTTCCAAACGGTGCCTGGATTAACCCCCTGCACGCCGGCGATCGGGAGGGAGAGAGGTCCGAAGGACCTCCCCCCCTCCCTTTCAGGCGCCTCCTCCGCACATGCGGGGGGCCTGAATTAGATGTCATCGCGCCGCCGCGATGACATCTAATTAGGCCGGCGGCGGTTCTGGGTGCTGGGCTGACATCGAGGATGTCAGCCCGCATCGGCTGGAACCCGGCCGATCGCTGGCCCCAAAGGGAGGACGCGCTCAGCACGTCCTCCGCAAGGAACGCTACCTGCGGGTGGACGCACTGAGCTCGTCCACCGCAGCGAAAGGGTTAAGCACCGAGGCACTTCTCAAATGACTGCAGGAACCCTTGGCCCGCAGCACATCTTTCCAGGATATGAGTGCCCAGCCCACTGGTTGTTTTATGTCTATATATATCAGATTTGGGTGTATGTTTGTGTTAAGTGCGAGATGATCATTTCTAATTGGGGGACAGAAACCTTGGTGAATTCCCACACTTTTTTTTTTCTTTTAGGAGTTGACCCTTGTTTATTAGTTTGAGACAATTATTTTCCGTTTGGCTGTTTTTTTGTGAGTTGAAATATTTTTAGGTCTCAACAGAAAAATTATTGTTTAATATTCACTAATTTAACTGTGGCTGCCACGCTGGAGAAATGATTAAAACGCAGATGAGAGGCCAGTGCACAGGTTCTTATTGAATGTGACGTGCGTCACTTTGGACACATGGACCTAGAAATGTATCTGAGAGGTGCGGGCCTTAAGTTTCATATTGTTTCTCTGCCCTTTCTTTTGTAAAGTCACCCTGTATCTAGATGCAGGGTATTTAGGTTTTCTGTACCCTATTCCCTGAAGTCTGTGTTATATTAATATTCCCTTATGTGTTTATTGTGGAGTGTCCTGTGGTATATACTGTGCTGTTTTTCACATGCTTCCATCAACCCCCCGCCTCCCCCCAGCAACCAGCTTTAACCAGGTCACTGCTACCTGCTACCCCCTGAACCTTTGTTTCAATGCTGGGCGTGTTTCCATTGTCTTTATACCTCCCCCCTGTGTGTGTGTTTTCCCCCAATTGTAAAATGTAAATAAAGTCGGTACCAGTTTGGTTTTACACTTGCAAGGAGCTCCAGTTATTGCCTGGGTTTTGGGCCAGAATCAGTACTCCTGCGGGCTACTGACGACGAGGTGAGCATTCTGCACGTGGGCACAGGACACTCCACATTACATTGAATCGGGTCTATTCATAGAAAGATGAAACTCAGGAGAATGACTAGAGAAGTGAAAATTCTAGGTCAAAATAGCCAAACCAGAAAAATTCTCCCATTTATCTCACTTTCCAAATTGTTCTCTTCTCCTGACAGTTCTCCTGGTTTTCACCTTTTTCTGAATAACCCTGATAATCTAATTTCTGGAGTTGAGAAGCCATTGGAGTCTGGCAGAAAATTTTATTAAATCTATCCCCATGGTTGCCAGCCCCCCATGGATGGAGTTCGGCGTCACGTGGGTTGGCAAAGAAAATAGGGATATGTAGAAAACATAATTAATTCCCAAATGGATTTATGGCAATAGCTTTCTCATGATAACATACCTTTGAAAGACGCTCTATGTTGAAATCGTTCTACCACTCGATAGTAGAGTGGCTCTTGTGTTTTTTCATCAAACCATGCTGAAACAGCTCGGGAAAATTAATGAGCATTTATTATTTGAATATAATAAAAGATTACCTGACAGAAGCCACTGCAATCTCTCAATATAACGTCTGAGCACTTTCTCCAGTTGTTGAATATATTCCTCTAGTTCCTTGGGTTGAAACTGCAGATGTTTCACAACTCCCTGAAAAGTAATACTTGTATGACTTTTGATCTTTCTCCAAGAAAAAAATGTAAATTAATGATAATTCATGCCCTGTCCGCTCTTCACATTCTAACAGGTTTACATAGATGGGAGTAATGAAAAACATGCCATTAACTATCATGGAACCAGATTCCTTTGTTGCTTTCCCCCCTATACTTTTACTTAAGAATGGATTACTCCACTCTTCCTGTCCAACTCGCATACTTAGTTTGGCTCAGTTCCATTTCCTGTGCAGCAAAACTTCACTTCCTGCATTCTAACCATGGAGGCTTGTGAGTAGCATCCTGTTTATACTGGACAGTTGCATTCTGTCTTACCTTCCTCTCATACCAAAGCATACTCCAGACTTCGGAGAAGCTCTCTCTACCCAAAAGACACCTTTTATTTGCTGTTGCTTTCTCAATACAGTGAAGAAAAATATAAAGGACTTTGTGTGCTTTCAAAAGAGGAGGAGCTAAGCTATCTGACTTCAATCATATCCAGCATGTGACATTCACTTCTTGCATATGACCCTGGGGTTCCAGAATATTAACCATGGAAGGGTTTTAAAGGGACGCTATACCCATCACGCCCACTTAATACATGGGTCAGTGACCCTGGCCTTCCAGATGTTTGTTTTGGAAGTTCATATATACCACGAGTCTCCAACTGTCTAATGAGTGGCTGAGTATCATGGGGCATGTAGTTTCAAACATCTGGGTGACTTAAGAGAATTTAAGTGGTTATGGTGCCCTATGTCTAGCCCTTCCTGCCTATGCTGATTTTCATGGGTATTGTAAAGGATGCAGAGTGAGTTTGAACGTTAAAGACAGAAAAACGGTGTGGGGTCAGTAGAAATTAAAATATAACCCCTCTGCTACTTTGCGTAATGTGTTGCTCTAAAGATATTTTGTATATGGTTAAACAGTGCACCAGGGCTGGCCCAAGGTTGAAATGCTGCCCCCCCAAAAAAAACCAACCTGTGCCGTGACTGAGTTTTATTGCTGTGGAGATCCAAGACACACTCATACATACCGCATATTAAAACGTACAGTAATGTGTGGTGTGCCTAGTTGAGGCCCAAAATGCTGCCCCTGGCAAAGTGCTGCCTGGAGCCATGGTACCATCCAGCCCCATGGATGGGCCGGCCCTACAGTACACATTGGATACACAGAATGAGGGAATCTGAAATTCGAGTTTCCAGTCTCTCCATAAGGATTTTAATAAAATAACAGTCACCCTCTCCTTTTACCATTGAATATATATATATATATATATATATATATATATATATATATATATATATTAGTTCTTCTCTGTAGTGACATACTGGTGTTGCAGGGGGTTAATTTTTTATCCACATTTTAAAAATAAATACTTAAAATTTTTAGATACGGTGACCGAGATTTAAACATTAAGGGCCCTATTACATTCTCCATGCAAAAACGCGTGTGCAGCGCAATAACTGTTGCGCACAGCTTTCAGCGTTAACGCGCGAAAATTAACGGTGGTATTACAATCCTCGCGCATTTTTTCATCTGTCAAAAATTAACGCAAGTAAAACGAACGCGCAAAACGCAGATAAATACACGTGCGGAAATCAGTGTGCGGACTGTTTTTTTCACAGGATTCAGCCAATCAGAATTAAGAACCTTAATTGACATTAATTTACCTTAATTGACTCACTTAAGTTTTTGCGCTTGTCAAAGTCAATCTATGCTGCAGCAATAATAATATATGCTGCAGCAATAATAAAAACACACACAAATTCTCAAATTTATTGTTTGGGTATGTGTAGAATGTGTAACTATATTTAGCTGTATTTTTTTGTGTGCTGGTGTATTTGGGTTCAGCCAGGAGGTTCAGATTTGACATTAACACCAGCTTATCAAAAACATTAAAATTATGTGTGCAAACGTTGTCCGTCAAAATTTGCGCATAGATTGTAATACCATCCTCGTACCAGCGCACAAACGCATTTGCGTTCACAATGTTAACTATAGGACGCGCGAAGTACAGTAAGCTCGCGTAGGTTCACCCGCGGTAGACGTTAACGCGCATTTTTTGCCCGGACATTGTAATACGACGTTATGCGCAAATGGTTTTTCCCCTCACGTTAATGCGTTTTTGCGCACGCGTTAACGTTTGCGCGAAGAATGTAATAGAGCCCTAAGAATTTTTAGCATTAAACCAGTAATACGCCTTTTCTGACTTCAGATATATGGAGTATAGAAGTAAAAAAAAAAAAATTATAAATAATATCAGGGTTATTCAAAGAGCATCGAAAAGTCACTGCTCGTTCGGTGACGTTTCGTTCTCTTCAATTCGGTGCGATTTGGCGATCCCATTTCGGCGACCCTGCGGTGTATTCAGCAAGCACAACAGAGCCGTCGTAGTGCAGGGAAAAGCCCCCGCAAACCCGCTGAACAATCACCGCAAAACTTGGCGAACGCACACCGAAACCCGCAAAAACATCTGGATTAACCCTGCAGTACATGCCAGGGAAACCCAAGCAGCCACCGATCACAGCGCAGAGCAGCCGCGGGAAAAAGCTGACACCGCAGACGAATGGGGTGAAAAAAAACAGTACGCTTGAATGCTTGAAAAGTGAAACGCTGTTTGCAAAGAAACTACAGAACGAAAATGTCTGAAATTTACATATAAGATCCAATGAATGATAACAAAAACACAGAAAAAGAAAAAATTATTTTAAAAAAAAAAGCGAAAAAAAATAAATCACGAAAAATGCCTATAAGTTCCGAAAAAAAAGAACCAAACTATAAATAAAGAGACTTTTTACTGCAGAATATTATAATCAACGGTTTATTAGATATTGGTTTAAAATGGGAATATTTTTAACAATGAAGCCTATGGGATTCGCCTGAATAAACCTGTCGAATGAAACCACCGAACAGCAGGGCAATTCGGTAACTTTTCACGAAAGCATTACCTCTCTATGGGGATTTCACTGCCCTTGAACAGGTAACGAACAGGCACCGCACTCAACCTCAAAACTAAGTGCGTGCATCTAAGATATCAAATACAAAACGCCAAGAAAGAGCACTCCATATTATTGAGCACCTTCTTCCATCATTTTCTGTGAAAAAAACACAGTTTTAAAAATGCTCAAAAAACCTGACTGAGGTAAAATGATGGGGATTCAGTTCACAAAGTTATGATCATAATTTGCTTAAGCCGGTCACAGTCGCCAATGTACCCCATCTTTGACAGGTCCTAGCTAACTTGACCGTATCTGCACTTACAGGATCAACTCACCCTGGAGCTCTCTGGCAGCTCGAGGCCTTTATAGGCTGCCATGGTGGAGCTAGATAGATATATCCTATATCAGGGCTCAAAATTTCAAGTCCCAAGCTACTAGCCAGACCTTAAAAGTTACTCGCCACCAGTTGCCCCACCTACCCTGCTCTGAACTCCGCCCCTAAACGCACCCTCTTAAATTATCTTATTAAATTACACTGTTAAAGGTTTTATTCAGAATAAAGTTACAAAAATAAATAACTTTAACCAGACCGAGACTCCAGATACATGTATATCCAGACATCAGACGCCAGATACATATATACCCAGACATCAGACGCCAGATACATATATACCCAGACATCAGACGCCAGATACATATATACCCAGACATCAGATCCAAGTAATATCTTCCATTAAGTACAGACTCCTCGCCAACAGTTTTTAGGACCAAATTAATTTGGGGTTTATGCATCCAATATATCAAGTGGAACCGAATACTCTCTTTTAATTGTTCGTATGCCAGATTATCATAAGAATTTAGAAGACCCCATAGTCAGTTTTCCCCCTTGGATGCTAATACAGATGAATCCATTAAAATTTGTGTGCGATACTTCCATCCCCATTTCTTTTTTTTGCCCCTTCTGTATCACTCATCTTTCTTTATAAATAGATATATTTAATTTTGCTGAACCTCAAACGCCTACGCCACCATTTCACCAATTATGACCCCTCTCGGGAGAGGTTAGTTCTGCCAAGGGCCCCCTTTAATTCATTTCTCTCTCCCCCTTTAATTCATTTCTATCTCCCCCTGTAATTCATTTCTCTCTCCCCCTTTAATTCATTTCTCTCTCCCCCTTTAATTCATTTCTCTCTCCCCTTTAATTCATTTCTCTCTCCCCCTGTAATTCATTTCTCTCTCCCCCTTTAATTCATTTCTCTCTCCCCTGTAATTCATTCTCTCTCCCCCTTTAATTCATTTCTCTCTCCCCTGTAATTCATTTCTCTCTCCCCTTTAATTCATTTCTCTCTCCCCTTTAATTCATTTCTCTCTCCCCCTGTAATTCATTTCTCTCTCCCCCTGTAATTCATTTCTCTCTCCCCCTGTATTAATTTTTCTCTCCCCCTTTAATTCATTTCTCTCTCCCCTTTAATTCATTTCTCTTCCCCCTTTAATTCATTTCTCTCTCCCCTGTAATTCATTTCTCTCTCCCCTTTAATTCATTTCTCTCTCCCCCTGTTAATTCATTTCTCTCTCCCCCTGTAATTCATTTCTCTCTCCCCCGTAATTCATTTCTCTCTCCCCCTGTAATTCATTCTCTCTCCCCCTGTAATTCATTTCTCTCTCCCCCTGTAATTCATTTCTCTCTCCCCCTGTAATTCATTTCTCTCTCCCCTTTAATTCATTTCTCTCCCCCTGTAATTCATTTCTCTCTCCCCCTTTAATTCATTTCTCTCTCCCCCTGTAATTCATTTCTCTCTCCCCCTTTAATTCATTTCTCTCTCCCTTTATTCATTTTCTCTCTCCCCCTGTAATTCATTTCTCTCTCCCCTGTAATTAATTTCTCTCTCCCCCTGTAATTCATTTCTCTCTCCCCCTGTAATTCATTTCTCTCTCCCCCGTAATTCATTTCTCTCTCCCCCTGTAATTCATTTCTCTCTCCCCCTGTAATTCATTTCTCTCTCCCCCTTTAATTCATTTCTCTCTCCCCCTTTAATTCATTTCTCTCTCCCCTGTAATTCATTTCTCTCTCCCCTGTAATTCATTTCTCTCTCCCCCTGTATTAATTTCTCTCCCCCTTTAATTCATTTCTCTCTCCCCCTTTAATTCATTTCTCTCTCCCCCTTTAATTCATTTCTCTCCCCCCTTTAATTCATTTCTCTCTCCCCCTGTAATTCATTTCTCTCTCCCCCTGTAATTCATTTCTATCTCCCCCTGTAATTCATTTCTCTCCCCCGTAATTAATTTCTCTCTCCCCTGTAATTCATTTCTCTCTCCCCCTGTATTAATTTTTCTCTCCCCCTTTAATTCATTTCTCTCTCCCCCTTTAATTCATTTCTCTCTCCCCCTTTAATTCATTTCTCTCTCCCCCTTTAATTCATTCTCTCTCCCCCTGTAATTCATTTCTCTCTCCCCTGTAATTCATTTCTATCTCCCCCTGTAATTCATTTCTCTCTCCCCCGTAATTAATTTCTCTCTCCCCCGTAATTAATTTCTCTCTCCCCCTGTAATTCATTTCTCTCTCCCCCTTTAATTCATTTCTCTCTCCCCCTTTAATTCATTTCTCTCTCCCCCTTTAATTCATTTCTCTCTCCCCCTGTAATTCATTTCTCTCTCCCCCTTTAATTCATTTCTCTCTCCCCCTTTAATTCATTTCTCTCTCCCCTGTAATTCATTTCTCTCTCCCCCTTTAATTCATTTCTCTCCCCCTGTAATTCATTTCTCTCTCCCCCTGTAATTCATTTCTCTCTCCCCCGTAATTCATTTCTCTCTCCCCCTGTAATTCATTTCTCTCTCCCCCTGTAATTCATTTCTCTCTCCCCTGTAATTCATTTCTATCTCCCCCTGTAATTAATTTTTCTCCCCCTCCCCTTCAATTTTCATCCCCCTCCCACTCCCCTGCAATTTTCATCCCACTCCCCTGCAATTCACCCCCCTCCCACTCCCCTGCAATTTTCACCCCCCTCCCACTCCCCTGCAATTCATCCCCCTCCCTTTACCTGTCCTTGCGAGTAGTAGAGTGAGGGGGCGGGGATAATCCCTGCTTCCCTCACTCACTGAGGCACGCTGAGTCCTCCTTCACGCTGTGCCCGGAAGAGGAGGAGCGCAGCGTGAAGGGACATCCAGCGTGTAACACCGGTAAAGGGGGGGGGGCGGGAGAGGGAATTTGCACCCCACTGTTGTGACACTTTGAGGACCAATTGATTCCTCACGCCGGATGTTTCCCATCTCTGGTCATGCTGTACCCGGCATGCCCTCTGTCTCTCCGTGCTACACTCTCACTGATGCTGCTTTGGGGAGACGGGATGAACCTCTTAGCAGTTTCCCGTGATCCGTTCACATGGTACAGCAAACGGGCGAGTGCGCCGAGCAAAACTCTGAGATCAGTAAGAGGTTCAACCGGTCTCCCCGAAGCAGTGTCAGTGAGAGTGTAGCATGGAGAGACAGAGGGCATGCCGGGTACAGCATGAAAACCAGAGATGGGAAACATCCGGCGCGAGGAATCAATTGGTCCTCAGAGTGCCACAACACGGAGGTGCAAATTCCCTCTCCCGCCCCCCTTTTACCGGACCTGACTGCTACACACTGGATGATGTCCCTTCACGCCGGCTGAACCGCCGGCTGAAAAGTGACGGACAGTAAACGCGCCGGAAGTGGCTTCTGCTGGCCGAAAAAAAAAATGTCTGCCACTGGAATATGCAGCGCAGGCAGAACGATATACTTTATCGTGCTGCCTGCATGTGCATCTCCACTCGCCCACCCTTAATTTCCACTCACCAAATGCGAGCAGGCGAGTGGAAATTTTGACCCCTGTCCTATATAATAAAACAGTTTCAAAGTCCGTCGCCGTCAAGCGCTGAGTGCGCATGCGTGACGGACTTTGAAACTGAAAGCGGAGCCGTTGGAGAGGCGCGCGCAAAGTGCCTCTCCCTCTCTCACAGCTCAGTCACTGAGCTGTGAGAGAGGGAGAGGCGCTTTGCGTGCGCCTCTCCAACGGCTCTGCTTTGGCCTCAGCCCTGACAGCCGGCGTGCCTCCCTGCTCGCCGGAGGCTGGGCCAATGTAGGCCCACTGGCGAGCAGGAACTTCAATATGGCCGCCGGCGGGCCCCCTCTGATGATGTCAGAGAAAGCCTGCCAGCGGCCATCTTGAAGTCCCTGCTCGCCGATGGGCCCAGCCTCCAGCGAGCAGGGACTTCAAGATGGCCACGGCGGGCCCCCTTTGATGATGTCAGAGAGGGTCCGCCAGTCAGAGGGGGCCGGCCGGCGGTCGTTGAGCTGGGGCAATTATATCCATGTTTGCACTGGGGACAATTATATCCATGTTTGCGCTGGGGGCAATTATATCCATGTGTGCGCTGGGGGAAATTATATCCATGTGTGCGCTGGGGTAATTATATCCATGCTTGAGCTGGGGGCAATTATATCTATACGTGAGCTGCTGGGGGCAATTACATCCATGCGTGAGCTGGGGCAATTATATCCATGCGTGAGCTGCTGGGGGCAATTACATCCATGCGTGAGCTGCTGGGAGCAATTACATCCATGCGTGAGCTGCTGGGGGCAATTACATCCATGCGTGAGCTGCTGGGGGCAATTACATCCATGCGTGAGCTGCTGGGGGCAATTACATCCATGCGTGAGCTGCTGGGGGCAATTACATCCATGCGTGAGCTGCTGGGGGCAATTACATCCATGCATGAGCTGCTGGGGGCAATTATATCCATGCGTGAGCTGGGGGCAATTACATCCATGCGGGAGCTGAGGGCAATTATATCCATGCGTGCGCTGGGGGCAATTATATCCATGCGTGCGTTGGGGCAACTATATCCATGCGCGAGCTGGGGCAACTATATCCATGCGCGAGCTGGGGGCAACTATATCCATGCGCGAGCTGGGGGCAACTATATCCATGCGCGAGCTGGGGGCAACTATATCCAAGCGTGAGCTGGGGGCAACTATATCCATGCGTGAGCTGGGGGCAATTATATCCATGCATGAGCTGCTGGGGGCAATTATATCCATCCGTGAGCTGGGGGCAAATATACCCATGTGTGAGCTGGGGGCTCTCTGCAATAAATATGCCCACTTACAATCTAAGTGGGTCCTGTTCCAGTGAGCTTACACTCTAAGAGGGTCCTGTTCCTGTGAACATACAATCTAAAAGGGTCTGTTCCTGTGAGTTTACAATCTAAGAGGGGAAAGAGGAGCCGCTCCGGTGAGTTTACAATCTAAGAGGATAAAGAGGAACCCACTCCCGTGAGCTTACAATCTAAGAGGGAAGAGGAGCCTGCTCTAATAAATACCTGTAAATGTCTTTGTAATGCACTGTCAGCTGCATGCGCACCCATCACAGCTGCTTACTCGGCCCTCCCGTTGCACGTTGTATGTTGCATTTATATAAAGAGATACTCTTGGATAGAACATTGAAAAGCAAATATGTGGACACGGATTCGGAGCTGGAAACAATAACAATAGACTGACCTCCGGACAGGCTTAATAACTAAGATAGATATATATAATATATATATACATGTAAATTTGATAGGCCGTGTTAGTCCAGATGCCAAAATCACGAGTATAGCAGTCTGTAGTGATACCTTTTTTATTGGACTTTGGTTTTTTGGGGTTTTTTCCCCCTTTTTCTTTCCCTCTCTGACTATGCCATTTGGCGATTTACAACATCTAATACCCCAACTGTGTGCCCGATTAATGTCCCAATGTTGAATTCTATTATTCTGCTCAGTATAGCTTCCAGACCTGACGAAGAGAGGAGACTCTCGAAAGCTTGTATTTTAAATGTAACGTTGGTCCAATACAAAAGGTATCACTACGGACTGCTATACTCGTGATATATTATTCCCACTTTCAGTGCAAACTTCTGAATACATCCTGAGCTAGCATTAAAATTCGACTTTGTGTATACAAAGGATTATATCTAGGACTCGATAAGTGGGTTTGTTCCCTAACTTTTCATCTTTCATGTAAAATTATTAGATATTAATATATACTAAACTTAAAATAAGTTCTATACTGATCTCTAAAGGGAAGCTACAACATGTGGAGGTGCGCTATAGTGGTAAATCACAGATGAAAATGTACATAAGAAACATGGCTAAATTGCACTGGTCTTTAACCCCTTCACACCCAGACTCGATTTATCTTGATTTTGCATTGTAATGTATTGAAAGCACTCATTAGCGTATCGAAAGACCATTTTCACACCTTTTTAAAGCAAGATTAGTGTGCCCTCTGTAGAGAAACAAAATCATTTGTTTTTATCTCTCACCAAGCCCCCTGGAGAGACATAAACCAGATGCAAATAGCAGCCCTAAACCTCACTGCAAAAAAAGTTAAAATAGATTACTGCTGCATTACAGCTGCCAGGGAGAGGGTAGAATACAGGGAGAGCTCTGGGGTCACTCACTGCTGTACAGGAATAACATTCAATGGGCTATAATGACTGAAAATCCATGTATAGTACCAGTGGCGTCACTAGGGTTGGTGTCACCCGGTGCAGTAACTCATGGTGTCACCCCCAGGTTTTACGGGTTTTTTTTAAAACTACTCTTACTCATAAAGCAGTACTCCCATATAATACTGAATGCTCATAATACATGGCGCACATTACTGTGAGGTTTATTGCTGTGCAGCTCTCTCATATACTCACACACAAATTTTGGTGAACTGCCAGCAAGTACGGTGCCTGTTCGACGGCAGTGAAAGTCCCCATAGAGAAGTAATGGTAAATCTGTTCAGAGACATCGAACAGCAGAGAAATGTCCTGATGTTCAGTGGTTTCATTAGACAGGTTTATTCAGGCGAACACCATCAGGGCTATTCAGAGAGAGGTGAAAACCTTGAGAATTGCCAGGAGAATGAACAAACTAGACCAAATAGCCAATTTGGAAAGCGAGATAAATGGGAGAATTTTTCTGGTTTGACTATTTTGCCCTAGGATTTTCAAATCTACAGTCATTCTCAAGGTTTTCACCCTTTTCTGAATAATCCTGCATAGGTTTCAATGTTAAAAATATTCCCGTTTTTACCCAATATCTAATAAAACGTTTATTCCATTAATCTGTAGTAAAAAGTCTCTTTTAGGGATGTGCGTTTCGTTTCAGATCGATTCGTTTTTTTTACGAATCGGCCCGATTCGGTGATTCGGATTCGCCCGATTCTTCCGAATCAGATCGGATCCGAAAACGTCTGAAACAAAACGATTTCCGATTCGAAACCAAAAATTTTCGGAATCGGAAATAATTTTCGTTCAATTCATAATTTCAGTTCCACTTCGGTAAGTTTCAAAAAATGCTTAAAAGATCCTAAAAAATCTAAAAATAAAGACTCTTTACTACAGAATATAATAATAAACGGTTTATTAGATATTGAATTAAAACAGTAATATTTTAACATTGATGTCTATGGGGCAAAACATTTCCCAAACCCTGTGGCTCAGAATTTTTTTTTTTCAAAAATGCTTAAAATATCCTAAAAAATCTAGAAATAAAGAGACTCTTTACTACAGAATATAATAATAAACGGTTTATTAGATACTGAATTAAAACGGGAACATTTTTAACATTGAAGTCTATGGGGCAAATCATTTCCCACACCGAATGCACGAAAATTTCCGATTTCACGGAAAAAAAAGTTGATACGAAAAACGAGCCGAAACGAAATGGATTACGAATGAAACGAGCCGAAACGAAAAAAAAATTGGTACACATCCCTAGTCTCTTTATTTGTTGATTTTTTTTTCTTAGTATCTATTAGGCATTTTTCAAAAAAAAAATATATATTTTTTCTTTCTAATAGCGGTTTTTTTCCTGTAACAGCCCTTTTTATTATCATTCATAGGATCTTATATGTTAATTCCAGACATTTTCGTTCAGTAGTTTTTTTGAAAACAGCGGGGGATGGGTTTGTGGTGGCATTCGGTGGCTGATTCCCTGCACTTCAGGGACCCTGCGGTGAATTCACCAGGGAAAATTGATTCCCTGAAGTGCAGGGAACAACAGAACACTGAAATGTCTGTGTCATTTCAGTGCTCTGTGAATATCTCCTTTAGTGGTGGTTTTTTTGCTGCCCCCTGGAAAGTGCCAGCCTAGTCCTCGCCTACCCAGGACATACTTGAAAATGAGAGAATTCTCAATGTATCCTTCCTGGTAAAATAGTTTTTTAGGGTGTCACCCTAGGGGGTGGTGTCACCCGGTGCGGGCCGCACCCCCCGCCCCCACCTAGCGACGCCAGTGTATAGTACAGATACAAGGTGTTACTGTAATTTCAATATACTGGCATTATGTCACATACAGATAATATTTCTATATTCTGTTCGGTTTTTTGGAAGCTGCATTGCTAATAATCTCATTATCACTACAAATCCCTGTAAGCAGGAGATCTGACCATTTTTATTATTTATCTTTATAACAATTACTTTATCTAACTCAAAGGACTTTCTGCCTGTATGATAATAATGCAGAACCTGTTTGAAATTGTGTGAGATAAAGGACACTCTCTAGAGCTCAGAATCTTACATTTCAACAATTTTTCTGTAAAGGATAAACGAATGCATAGAAATTTAAAAAACGAGCAAATTGACATTTAGATTTTTTAAATAGCTCATAATAACAATTTCTGTTCGAAGCTTCTATTTTACCCTGTATTTAATTGTTAACGAATTTCTCAAATAAATGTTATGATAAGTAAATAATAATAATGATAAAAAAAATTAAATAAATAAAAAAAAAAAAACGCCTGGCAGTGAAGGCTTTAATATAGAGGCAGGGTCTGTATAAAAAATGCAATGATACATATAAAAAAAAAAGGATTTAATAAACCTAAATATGAGCAGAGCTGTACATAAGCTTAAACAAAAACTGTACATAGAAATAATGAAATTAGATAATGTCATGGTGGATGACTCACATTGACTTCTACGCTTGGGAAGATGGAACAGTATTTTGCAGAAACCTTTTTATGTAGTGATGGTACCATACGTTTCTGATGGCTGCAGTCTGGGCCAAAAAGCAGTTTGGGCAACTCCATTTTCAGCTTCTTCAAACTGTATTTTTTAAGCCACTTTTCAGTTTATAAAAAAAAAAACAATTAAAAAAACGAACAAACCAAAACAAAACAATGCAAGAATCAACACAGACTTACAATTTTTATTTTGATCATGGAATTAAATGGAAACATTTATGTGATCTATTGTAAGAACTGTTCCACTTCTTTTACTGTGGAATAAGGAGGTGGGCATAATGTTACGTGATAAGCTGAAGATTTTACAAACAATTACTGCAAAGCCCATTGCATAACTTGACTTTTCGGTAGGTTACACCCCAAAAAAATTATCTGCAATTAAAACACGTAAACCCTGAAGCTACATACATTTTGTATTAGCAATCCCTTCATTCTATAGACTTGTTCACTTTGGATTGTTCTCCCATGACTCTGTCTACACCAGGGGCGGATCCAGACAAAGGTTTGGAGAGGGGTACTCTACCAATGTGGCTAACAGGTTTATTCAGAGCGTGGTGAAATGTCACCGACATTTCGGAGCTCTCCGATTCGCCGCACTTCGGCGAGTCCGATTTGCTGACCCTGCGGTGAATTCAGCATTCACCGCAGGGTCCCCGAAGTGCAGTGAATCTGCCGCTGAATGTGGCCCCAAACATGCCGGACAGCCGCCAAACGCAGCCAACGTTCACAGCGCTGACCAGTCGCAGAAAAAGCCACCAAGCCACCGAACGGCTAAAAAAAAAAGAGATTGAAGGTGTCAAATTTGAAACACTGTTTTCAAAAAAGGACTTTACGAAAATGTCTGGAATTAACAATGTATAAGGTCCAAAGAATAATAATAAAAAAAGATCTGTTACATAAACAAAAAATCTATAAAAATGTTGGCGAATAAAATTCCAAAAAATGCCTAAAAATATATAGAGACTTTTTGCTGCAGATTACAATAATAAATGTTTTATTATATATTACATAAAAACGGGAATATTTTTAACATTGAAGCCTATGGGATTTGCCTGATTATACCTACCAAATGAAACCACCGAAAAGCAGGGCATTTCACTGACATTTCTCTGCTGTTCGGTGTTTTCTGAATAGATTAACCATTGCTTCTCTATGGGGATTTCACTGCCATCGAACAGGCACTGTATTTCTCAGGACCCTCACAAAGTTTGTTTTCACTCGCTCATAATAAACTGAAAGAAACCCACAACCAAACAAACAAGATTCCCTCCATAAAATAATAAAATATAGTGTTATACAAATTTACCCACAAACATTGTGACGCAATCTAATTAGGCTACATTTCTTAAAAGGAGTGTAATAAGCTGCATATCAGCAAAAAATTATAGAAAAATATTCAAACTTACATTAAATGCAACATGCAATAAATGGGTAAAGAAATACATTTATTTTTAAGTAGCTAGTATTGTCATGCATATATCAAAATTATTCAACCCCCAATGCTGTAAAGGGTTTTAGGGAATTTAGTGTACATTTGTAATTGTATTCAGAATGAAATCCTACAAGGACTTTTTAAAGAACCATATGCAACTAAAATGACATCAATTGGTTTTGTAATACAGTAGTAAATGTTTCTTTTGTGAATTCTTCATTGACACAATTATTCAACCCCTTAAAGACTACCACTCTGAAGAACAGAGGTTCATTCAAGTGTTTTCAATCAGGTATTGAAAACACCTGTGGATGTCACGGAGCAGCAATAAAGCATAATAAGCACCAATTAGGCAGCTTTAAAATGACTGTGATACTCAGCTCCTTCTAGACATTTACTGGTGTGGTTACAAACATGGTGAAGTCAAGAGAATGGTCCAGGAAGACAAGAGAAGAGGTGATTACTCTTCACAAGAAGGGCAATGGCTATAAGAAGATTGCAAAGATGTTAAACATACCAAGAGAGACCATAGGAAGCATCATTCGCAAATTCAAGGCAAAGGGCACTGTTGAAACGCTACCTGGTTGTGGCAGAAAGAAGATGCTGACTTCGACTGCTGTGCGCTACCTGAAGCGTAGAGTGGAGAAAAGTCCCCGTGTGACTGCTGAGGAACTGAGAAAAGATTTGTCAGATGTGGGTACTGAAGTTTCAGCTCAGACAATACGGCGCACACTGCGTAATGAAGGCCTCCATGCCAGAACTCCCAGGCGCACCCCCTTGCTGTCTCCAAAGAATAAGAAGAGTCGACTGCAGTATGCCAAAAGTCATGTGGACAAACCACAGAAGTTTTGGGATAGTGTTCTGTGGACTGATGAAACAAAATTAGAACTGTTTGGGTCCATGGATCAACGCTATGTTTGGAGGAGGAAGAACAAGGCCTATGAAGAAAAGAACACCTTGCCTACTGTGAAGCATGGCGGGGGGTCAATCATGCTGTGGGGCTGTTTTGCTTCTGCAGGTACAGGGAAGCTTCAGCTTGTGCAAGGTACCATGAATTCTCTTCAGTACCAGGAGATATTGGATGACAATGTGATGCAGTCCGTCACAAACCTGAGGCTTGGGAGACGTTGGACCTTTCAACAGGACAATGATCCCAAGCATACCTCCAAGTCCACTAGAGCATGGTTGCAGATTAAAGGCTGGAACATTTTGGAGTGGCCATCGCAGTCACCTGACTTAAATCCGATTGAGAACCTCTGGTGGGACTTAAAGAAAGCAGTTGCAGTGCGCAAGCCTAAGAATGTGACTGAACTGGAGGCTTTTGCCCATGACGAATGGGCGAAGATACCCGTAGATCGCTGCAAGACACTTGTGTCAAGCTATGCTTCACGTTTAAAAGCTGTTATAACTGTAAAAGGATGTTGTACTAAGTACTAAGATTGAATGTCACTTGGGGGTTGAATAAAACTGATAATGATGTGAGCACAGAAAAGACATTTGTGGTTATTTCATTATAAATGTTATGTTATATTTGTCTGACCTACACGTGCCTCTTTGATTTAATTGTAAGCAAGATGACTGAATGATCAAAATCAATGTCAAACTGGCCAAAAACACTCAATTTCAGTGGGGGTTGAATAATTTTGAACACAACTGTAGAACTGTCTCTAAGGCCCTATTCACACTAAGCGATTTATTGTGCGTTTTTTGCTGCAATATTGTGCATATTTCTGCGCGATATCGCTCTATGTAACTTCTCCAATGCATTTCAATAGAGCTGCTCACATCTCACAGCTCAATGTCGCCTGTAGGTCGTCGCTGTAGCATGTCGCTGGTACGTGACCCTTTTTTAGTGATTTGCAATTTGCATTGGTGGTATTGCGCAATATCGCTCGTATCGGCGATATTGCGCAATATTATCGCGCCATATCGCTCAATGTCACGTATATGAAAATGGCGCGGTGAAACACGCGGTGTTCATGTCGCTCAGTGTGAATGGGCCCTTAGACTGTACGCTCTCGGGCAGGGTCCTCTCTCTTACTGTTCTGTATGTATATTTATTATTCTGTCTCATTGTACAGCGCTACGGAACTTTAAATACTTGCAACTGTAACTGTCTTTGTGGCAGTTCTAGTTTAATCTCACATTGCAGAGCTCACCTCTTTAGATGAACAAATCTCTTCTTCTTTTGGTAGCACAATAAAAGGGATGGATTTTCTCACTGTCTCTGAAGTTGGATAGTCTCTGTACACAATCCCTGAGCAAAAACAAAAGGACGTAATGAAATGATATGCAAAATAAGAAGTCATAAACCATGACACACTAAAGTTGAAAGTTAAACAATTGAATCGAAGGTTTTGTTTGGATTTTTTAGCGTGTAGACTGTATTATTTAAAAATATATTTATCTTTTTTATTTGAAGATTAAAGGTTATTGATCTTTTTAATACATTTGAACTGTGGAGATTGTGTTCCCACGGGAATAGGACCTTAGTTTCCTCCTGTTCTGGTTTGTCAAAATGGTGTTCAATGTATTGTAACACTGTCAGGGTTATTCAAAGAGAATCAAAAAGTCACCGTACGTTCGGTGACTTTTCGTTCTCTTCAATTTGGCACGATTCGGCGATCCTATTTCGGCGACCCTGCGGTGTATTCAGCAAGCACCACAGGGCCGTCGGAGTGCAGGGAAAAGCCGCCGCAAACCCGACGAACACTCACCGCAAAACCCAGCGAAAGTACACAGAAACCCGCAAAAACATCTGGATTAACCTCGCCAAACAAATCCGACTAGTCGCCGATCACAGAGCAGAGGCCGATCACAGCGCAGAGCAGCCGCCGGAAAAACCCGACACACAGACGAATGGAGTGAATAAAAAAACAAAAAAAACAGTACGCTTGAAAGTTGGAAAATTGAAACGCTGATTGCAAAGAAACTACTGAGCGAGAATGCCTGGAATTTACATATAAGATCCAATGAATGATCATAAAAAGGGCTGTTACAGAAAAAGAAAAGATTAAAAAAAAAAAAAGGCAGATCCTAAAAAAAATCTATAAATAAAGAGACCTTTTACTGCAGAATATAATGTTAAACAGTTTATTAGATATTGGATTAAAACGCGAATATTTTTAACATTGAAGCCTATGGGATTCGCCTGAATAAATCTGTTGAATGAAACCACCGAACAGCAGGGCATTTTGGGAACCTTTCACTGCTGGTTTGTGTTTTCTGAATAGACGAAGCATTGCTTCTCTATGGGGATTCACTGCCCTCGAACAGGCACCGAACACGCACTTTATGTGCAGGCAATTCACCAAGATTTGGCGAACTGCCTGCTCTCTGAATAGCCGAATGGCCAGGAAAGGTAACCGAATGCTGAATTTCACTGTTCGGTTACCTTTCGGCCACAATTCGGATCTCTTTGAATATCCCTGTGTCTATATTGTGCCCATTGTACAGCGCTGCGGAATATGATGGCGCTTTATAAATAAATAATAAAATAGTAAAAAGGCATTCATCACCCGGACTGAACAGTGAACCAATAACCATATAATATAATCAATTCTAGTCCCCTGCACAATCTCTTAAAGGGACGCTACCACTAACATAAGCTGTAATTGGATTACTTGGAATATAAACGAAACCACATTAGAAAACACATGCTGCGTTTTTTGGGTTTTTTAAGTAATTGCATGTAAAAAGGAAAAATAAATTAAATTTTTATATAGACCGTTTCCATTTTGTGGATTTTTCCCATGGTACAACATTTACCAAAATAAGTGGAAAAGCTTTTACTTTACAGGTGTAGTTTAACTCCCACAGTATTTAGCAGTCAATGTGGTGGGGGAGTAAATGTTTAGATAAAGCAGCAGGAGGTCTATTGTGATATCCAGTCTACAAGAGATAAGAGATGACAGCTGAATGAGATACAACAGGGAGCTTAAAAGACTTATCTTCCCCCCTGCTGATGTCCTTTGAATACATCCCACACAATACAAATGATGTACCTCGGATGCCTGAAACATAGACTGCATTATATGCTTAATGTCACACCGTGAGAAGCAAGTGATGTAAAGGTACTGGTGAGGCGGGGGGGGGGGGGTTGCTGTTTACAACACAAAAGATCACAAAATAGATGCACCCAGTGACACTCGGAGTCAAATATTTTCTTCACTAAACAAACAAGAGAAAAATGAAGCACAAGATATCAGCAGCATAACATAAACACAATAAGGACATTTCATTTTTTGGTGGTAGTGGCCCTTTAAATGTTAATAGGAGCTCATAAATCGAATAATCCTGTGCAAGCCGCTTTCTATTTGTGGCTCACTATTAAAGGCTCTATTCTGACTGCGTAGTTGTTAGTCGCTGTTCTATAACGGCAGAGTGCTGCCGCAACTGTTATCAGCTTCTATGTGGCCAGGTTTGACCCTGCTGCGGGGTTGCGTATACTGGGTCTGCCTATACTGGGTCGTGCAAGAACACTGGGAGCCATTTGTTCCCATTTTTTGTCTGTTTGCAGACAGAGCAAGCAGCAGATCGTTCTGTCCTCTGCTCTGTGGGATAAGGAGCAAAAACTATTTTGGATGCGTCACTGAATGCCTTTCAGCTGGAATGGAACCCAAAATGATTATTTACCAACGTTTTTTCCATTTTCTGTATAAAACGCACTGAACGATGGCTTTTGCCGTTTCTTCTGTTTAGTCTTCTTCTTGGTAGGTGCTTGCCAAGCTTTCATTGGCTGAGCTGAAAGCACATCAAACAACATTTTACAATGAGTTAGTATCTACATTCTTACATCACTTCTCATGTCTGACAAGAAGCAGTTAGATTATGATGAGGTCAGCCTTGGCATCCCAGTGATGAGTTTATAAAAAAACATGTATTGTTTATTCTCAGCCTCTACTGCCAACTATAAATTAATGTTACGCACACCTGTGTCATAAAACACATTAAATACAAGGCAATCAAGGCAGACATTAACATATTTTGCCGACTCTTGTCCCGTGTAGATTGCTTTCATTAATGTTACAGTTACAAGTTTTTATGAAGCGCCAATAAGTTCCGTAAACAATACAATGGGTGAGACCGATCAACAAAAATACAAAACAAGCTCCACAAACAGAACAGTAAAAGGGAGGACCTTACAATCTAAGAGGAGAAAAAATAAAGGACTCCAGGGTCCACGATGTGAGTTCAAATGGATTTATTCCAACACCAAGAAAGCAAGGCAACGTTTCGACCATAGCTGGTCTTTGTCAAGCCTTGTAGCAAGAGACCCCTACTCCACTACTGGGGATGGTGCCTGAGCTTATACTTTTTATGTACAATCTAAGAGGAACAGGGTGACACCTTAGGCGAGGTCCTTGCAGGGTGAAAACAAAACTAGGAATTAGGGGAAGAAGAGAGGTGTATTTTGGCGCCACCTATTGGTTTAATTGGATGTGTATTTCTGCGCCACCTAGTGGTTTAATTGGATGTGTATTTCAGCGCCACCTAGTGGTTTAATTGGATGTGTAGTTCAGCGCCACCTAGTGGTTTAATTGGATGTGTAGTTCAGCGCCACCTAGTGGTGTAATTGGATGTGTATTTCGGCGCCACCTAGTGGTTTAATTGGATGTGTATTTTGGCGCCACCTAGTGGTTTAATTGGATGTGTAGTTCAGCGCCACCTAGTGGTTTAATTGGATGTGTAGTTCAGCGCCACCTAGTGGTTTAATTGGATATGTATTTCAGCACCACCTAGTGGTTTAATTGGATATGTATTTCGGCGCCATCTAGTGGTTTAATTGGATGAGTATTTCAGCGCCACCTAGTGGTTTAATTGGATGTGTAGTTCATCGCCACCTAGTGGTTTAATTGGATGTGTATTTCTGCGCCACCTAGTGGTTTAATTGGATGTGTATTTCGGCGCCACCTAGTGGTTTAATTGGATGTGTATTTCGGCGCCACCTAGTGGTTTAATTGGATGTGTATTTTGGCGCCACCTAGTGGTTTAATTGGATGTGTAGTTCAGCGCCACCTAGTGGTTTAATTGGATATGTATTTCAGCGCCACCTAGTGGTTTAATTGGATGTGTATTTCGCCGCCACCTAGTGGTTTAATTGGATGTGTATTTCAGCACCACCCAGTGGTTTAATTGGATGTGTATTTCAGCGCCACCTAGTGGTTTAATTGGATGTGTATTTCTGCGCTACCTAGTGGTTTAATTGGATGTGTATTTCGGTGCCACCTAGTGGTTTAATTGGATGTGTATTTCGGCGCCACCTAGTGGTTTAATTGGATGTGTATTTTGGCGCCACCTAGTGGTTTAATTGGATGAGTATTTCGGCGCCACTAGTGGTTTAATTGGATGTGTATTTTGGCGCCACCTAGTGGTTTAATTGGATGTGTAGTTCGGCGCCACCTAGTGGTTTAATTGGATATGTATTTTGGCGCCACCTAGTGGTTTAATTGGATGTGTAGTTCGCGCCACCTAGTGGTTTAATTGGATGTGTATTTTGGCGCCACCTAGTGGTTTAATTGGATGTGTAGTTCAGCGCCACCTAGTGGTTTAATTGGATATGTATTTCAGCGCCACCTAGTGGTTTAATTGGATATGTATTTCAGCACCACCTAGTGGTTTAATTGGATGTGTATTTCGGCGCCACCTAGTGGTTTAATTGGATGTGTATTTCAGCACCACCCAGTGGTTTAATTGGATGTGTATTTCAGCGACACCTAGTGGTTTAATTGATAATTAATAAAACTGGGAATTACTTTATTTAGAGTTTACAATTACAAACACAGACGGGGGAGTCACAGTATGACGAAAACGCTCTTGTCCGCCTGTCCCGCTCTCCTGACACCCATCTTTACGCAGATCGGCCCGGCTGCTGAGTTGCTTGGAACTCAATACTCCGAGCAGCCTGCTCTCCTGCCCCTAACTTGCTGGATCAGACCCGCTGCCTCTTTGGATGAATTTCCAGATGGCCGCTCCGTGCCTTTCTGAGGGTGAGTGTGAGTAACCTGAATGAGACACCAGGCAAGCTGTGTGTTCAAACAGGATACACTGGTTAAATCCGTGACACACACATACATTTATATGGTCACACATGGGTCATTTACATACAAAAACCCTTCCTGGAAACTGCTGGGGGACCTTTTGGAAGGTGAAACATAATGAGATTCGGGACAGACAATTAAATCAGACATTACTTAACATTTCTAACCAGGCAGGACAATGGGAATCGGGATAACGGATTACAGTCAGCAGATTTACAACCTATTCAAATAGAAACAGATAACACATTCTTGACAGGGAAAATTTGGACGTTAATCCTTCCAACAAATAACAGATAGATAATAACATTCTTGCATAAACACAGGTTATACCAACATTCTGCACATAAGAAGGCAATGGGCTAATATTGATTGAGTCCTGCACCCTACAAATCCATCTCCATGCCCACGCATACAAAGTCCAAATGACGCATGTCACAAGCGCCACGTCAGGTGTGACACACAGAATGCAATGGTAAAACACGCCCCAGTGTTTCTATATTCCCCCTCCCACGCACACACCCTGGTGTAACAGAGCCTGCGGAAGGGGCAGAGATCTGGTTGGAAGGAAGCATGGGCAAACAAAGGAATCAGATATTTACAGGTGCACATAAGGGTATACAACATGACACTACAATAAAACACATCAGAGAATAGGACACCGAAAACACATATACCCTGTACCTAGAATTGTAAGTACAAGTGACCTTAACATAAGAGAGGGATGGAAAACAATATAAACACATCAGACAGCACCTCCCAAACCCATCTTTAGGTCCATGTACCCCAAGTCTAAAGAGTTGTTCACACATTGGCTTGTGTTTTTATTGTCCATATAAATTGCCATTGTGTATGAACTTAGAACAACATTCTAGGAAATAACAGTTTCCACAACTGAGCTTTTTCGAGACCTATTTTAAAAGCCAATTGATATTTATCAGAAATTCATTATATGGTGATCAAACCTGCTCCAATCGAAAAATTTATTAATTTATGAAGTATTTTACCAGGAATGATACATTGAGATTTCTCCACTTTTCAAGCATGTCCTGGGTATAAATATAAAGGGTAATGAGTGAAGAATAAAATATCCCTGTGATTGCTTCGGACTTACAAACTTCTAAAAGTCCTTTAGTGTAAAATCTGAAATCACCCTAACGATAAAAAGTAAGAGGGAAATGGGAGCAGATATCTAGTAAAACCACAAAAATATAAAGATCTCTTTATCACTATTTTTGTTTTATCCCTTAAGGTAGAGGTTAATAAGATGGAGTGATTTTATTGAAGGATGTGCTCTAATGTAATGGTACCGACCTGGAAGAATATCAGGCTTGGTGCTAGAAGGAAGCCAGACCAGTGCTTTGATAGACGAGTCCTTCTTGCCTTCTTGTTCATCATTTAAGCCCTGCAAATCCAAGCATATTTAACCAATAAATAGAGAATATTTTCACAAACTTTCTATTCTTCCCAAATAACTGGCGAGAAATTGTTCTAAAATCAACATGCTAGAGAGTGGTGGATGGCAGAACATTACTACTGTACACAATTAATATTATTCTTTATTTATATAGTGCCAGCATATTTTGCAGTGCTGTACAATGGGCCCAATATAGACAGGGTTGCAATACATTGAACAAAAATTGACAAACCAGTACAGGAGGAAACAAAGGCCCTATTCCCGTTGGAATTTACAATCTAGAAGGGTTGGGGGTGGAAACAGGAGGAGAGGACTGCAAGGTGAGAGTGATGGGCTGCAAGGCGAGAGCGATGGACTGCTAGGTGATCAGCGATGGACTGCTAGGTGATCAGCGATGGACTGCTAGGTGATCAGCGATGGACTGCTAGGTGATCAGCGATGGACTGCTAGGTGATCAGCAATGGACTGCTAGGTGATCAGCAATGGACTGCTAGGTGATCAGCAATGGACTGCTAGGTGAGAGCGATGGACTGCTACGTGAGAGCGATGGACTGCTACGTGAGAGCGATGGACTGCAAGGTGAGAGTGATTGACTGCAAGGTGAGAGTGATGGACTGGTGAGAGTGATGGACTACAAGGTGAGAGCGATGGACTGATTAGAGTGATTGACTAGTTGTGTGAGACTAGGAAGCACTAGGAATGGATTGTAAGGGTCCACTGGATGACCGAAAACACTTCCCTGCACCCTCTCAATAATCAAATCCAGCATATGATTCATGAGAAAAATAATTCCCATCAGAAACCCAGCCTCTAACTCGGAGATTTGAAAGTTGTTACCTGTGCAACTTTCAAGCCATCAGATCATAACTTCTTTAAGCTTATATTTTCTCTCAAGCTTTGCTTATACTCTCATGTCTCTTCACAAGTGATACAGAAACAAAAGTTATAATAATAGTGTGTTATTGCAACACTTTCCATCTGGAAAGTCAACTTTAGACCGCTTCAAGAAATACATTCATTTCATTTAGCGATGCTTGCTAATAAGATAAAAAAAAAAAATACTCCAAAAAGGAGAAGTCATGTTCGCTTCTTTGTACATTGAACTGCCTGTCCATTGGCCTTTTAGGGCACAGGTTAAAGGTTTGGCTTGCTAATGATTTTAGATAATCTTTGCCTTTTGACCCAGTAGATGAGGACCTAATCTTCATAATGAACCTAGGGCCCTGTTCCACAGTTGCTGCTATGCAGAGCACTCGAGCCGTACATAATAACAGCTTGAGTGCTCTGCTTAATTTTTTAGCATCCTATTCCATCTGAGACTCAAGCTCTGCAAAGCCGCGCTGCCATTCGAATCTAACCCCCTAAAAAGTATTGCGACTCAGGATACGGAGAAACCGGCTCATTCAGAATATGAGTGTTAGAAGTCGGACGCTAACGGAAAGCAACTGGAGCACAAGTTAACGTCTGGGTTAACACCAACCTTGAAATAGGGCCCCTATTCTTTATACGTACTTGATAATGGTTGGTGTTGCGACCGAAATGTTGCAATGAGGTCATAAAAAGTTCCAATGGACTGAGAAGATGTAAGAATGATTGTTCAGTTTAGTCAACTTTGGACCAAGGGTATGCCACCTCTGCTGTGAGGAACCAGTACCTCCCTTTAGACGTTTAGCCACAAGACTTAAACGTTAGTGCCTTTCAACTACATTTGGAGAACCCAATCTTTGACAGTTCTGAAGAAACAGACCCTGATCTTCACTCCACCATTCTGTAATGCAGTATCTCTGGTTACAGCACTGGTGATAATTGTTCTGCATCCTTCATGATGCTTTGGAACAGTAGGACCACTGAATATTAAGCAAACAATGAGTGGACAGACAAAATCTGGGCAGTCTCCAGGCTGACCGCCTGGGGTAACAAGCCAAATGGAGAAGAGAACTTACATCTGTAGAGCAGAGGTGCTCAAATGTGGCCCTCCAGATGTTTGTAACCACATCTCCCATGAACTCAGCCACTCCTTTAGGTCAACAGAGCCTTGTGGGAACTCTAGTTCGAAATAAAATTGGGAGGACCATGGATGAGCACCCCTGCTGTAGAGGATGAACTTTTTGAAGGAGAGGCTAGAATATAAATAAAGAATTGAAAATGTGGTGCCATTAATTGAGAATAAATAGACAAGTGTGAAATATGGACGCTGTTTTTGGTTTAAAGCTACGAAACACGTTGATTGTTCTTAAAAAAGGCACACATGGGACTCGTTTGGGATGTAAAGGTTATAACCGTATACTGAGCGAGGGGTCATGCACTGTTATTCCAACGACCTTCGGGGTTTACGCCTGCTGCTAACTGGTATGAAGTCTGGCCAGCTCCTGGCTCCCTCAGTGCCTGTGTTCGTTGATGCGTGTTGTGTTGTTCGTTGTGTCTTCGTATTATGTGTTCACCCCCCCCCCCCCAGTGTTTCTTCTTGTCTTCTCTTTTCTCTCTCTGTTTTCTTTCTTTCTTTTCTTTATTTTGTCCTCTGCCTTACAGGGCGATTGCTTGGAGGACTTTCCCTTAGTTCACAAAAATGGGTCAGTGTCGGATCCCTATGTCATGTGTCATATGACATAATGTTTGTACGATTTGCCCTGACTACTTTAAATAAAGTATTTAAAAAAAAAAAGACGCACAAAGGTCACCAGAGGATGGCAGTCGCTTTATGCCTGAAATTTGTTGTGAAGCAGTGGAGACAAAATGTGATACACAACTCACCTGTCTGGCAAGTGAGAGCGCTGTTGGTTTTGGGAGAGGTAATTTGAACTTGCATTTCTCTTTCTGGAAGGGGGCTACTTCTCCTCCATCCTGTTCGGAACAAGACTCTTCTCTGTTTCCCGATCGTTGTTTTAAGGATTCCACCAAATAAGCACACTGCATTAGACGCAATGTAGACAGTTACTGTCAATGTCAAGTAATAAATGCAAAAGAATGCAATCTTAGCTGATATAGGTACAGATTTTTATACAACAGGCAATCATAAGTGCTAATAGTGAATATACCTAAAGGAAATAAATACACACACACACTCTAAAGCCATGGTGTATGTAGCAGATCTCTGTGCCCGGACAGGGTCACATCTGCCAAATGCTGCTTCCTCGCTGGACACCCAGTTTCTCCTCGTGACTCTCACACCTTTCTCTTGTACCTTAGCCGCAGCTTAAGGCCCGGTGCATGTAGAGAGCCTGGCTAGCAGCTCAGAAATAAGCCGTAGCTGTAGACCTGGAGCCTTTCCTTGGCACAGCAAACAGGCGATGCTGCTACCCCAAATCATGAGTCATGACTTCAAGCTTGGTCAGAATAGAACTGACTGTTTATTACACAGACACAGAGATACACAGGCAAGAACAACCCCAACTCCATTTGCATACAATCAAGCAGATAGCTGCACAGATCAGATAACTACACAGGACCTTCAAACAATGGAGAATGGGGGAAGGAGAAAGGAAGAGTAAACAAAAGGAATTTCTTACAGAGAGAATTTACACAATAGAGAGAGCAGGTACTAATACAGAGATCTACACTATACAGGGAAGGGTTGTATAATTGAGGGAATGTATGCAAAATACACAACAAGAGACTATACAATAAATACACAAGGGAATAACACACAGACATCAGAAATCTTTAGTTAACTGTCTGGCAGATATACTGTATATAAAACAATGAAAACCAAATATATTTAAAAGGTCCACCAGTTCCACCAATAGTCTCTTTCACGGGCCATAGTCTCTTGGCAGGAGGCTAGCGCACAGCCCCCTCCAAGTCGCACAGTGACAGCGTGTTCTGTCACAGTGTACTTAACATTATTAAGCAAACTTCCATTAAAAATAGAAAGCACATCAAGTATGTGAAGATAGCTGAACAGGTATTATTACAGAAAGCACAAAACATATCAAAGAGAAAGTATAAAGTAGATGCAGAAGTCAAATAGTCAAGTAGTGGACTGGCCCGAGGTTGTGAAGTCTGTCTGGTGTAGAGCAAAAAAAAGGGGGTTTTGGCTCTCTTCGCTGTGGGATGAGAGGCGAGTATGGGATTTTTTAGGGAAGGGGGGTTTTAGAGCGTGTTAAAGGATTCTGCAAATGCAAAATCATTTAACACCAGCTTTTAGGAGGTGGTAAAATTTTGGTTTAGGTTTGGTGTCCTTTATAATAACTCACTTGTCAAGACCCTAAAAATAGATTGCGTTCCCAGTGTAAGGAATAGGAGACATTTAAGTAGAGTAAACTCACACAAGCTGCAAGGTACAAACGTTTTTTACCCCATTTTAGCGTCAAGATCGGAAAATCAATGCCAAACATTAAACTTACTTATCCTGGCGCTAATGATTATATATCGAGACGCTACATTAGCAACAACTATGGAATACTGCCCTTAGTGTTGTAAACTCAGGAAATGTGGCAATATATTAGTATTAGTATTAGTATTATAACGCAACCTATTTGCAAACATTGACTCATAAAGCGTTCTAGCTGCATTAACTGGCACAAGATAATACAGACCTTCTTTGAGTAGCTCATCACCTTCTTCATTTCGGAAACAATACTGCAAATATCATCACTTTCAATCATCCCTGAAAGGCAAATTACACGTATAGGCAAACATAAAAATAGAACATACGTGAGGGTAATCACCTACGGTAATATTCACCAGAGCTGTTGTAAACTTAACAACTCAATAGACTATAATGGCTCTGGTAAGTTTACAACAGCTCTGGTTAAGTTAACACCAACCTTGGAATAGGGGCCCTAGGTTTCCTGTGTTCCACAATAAAACACAGTAAAATCTAACCTCTACAAGAAAAGAAATAAAAAAAACACGGTGGGCCTTCTAGGACCTGTGATAGTCAGGACATTATACCAAGACTATCTATCACTACCAGTTTACATCTATATTAAAAGTCATTCACTGGTAGGTTGTAGCCAGGCAATAAGCGCGCTATGTGCGCCCGTACTGACATGCTTACCGGCATTCATCGCAGCATTGTGACAGAAATGCACGCACAACAAGCGTCCGTTATCCAAGCCTCTCTGGCAAAGCGCTAGGACGGACGTTGACGGAGCTGCAAAGCGAGATTCTCCATAGGAGGATCAAGCCTTGCAGCGCTGAGCGCAATGAGTGCGATCAGCGAGGTGGCCAAACAGGCGTCGAGTGGAAGGAACGTCCACTCTCACGAACGTTCCTTTTGCTCTCCAAAGACACTCATCTGACACTAGCCTAAGGCTGCGGTCAGAGGAGCGCACTTTTCGCGTCCGTCTGACTGCATTGCTTGCTGTCCGTCATAGCTTTTCAAATGAGTCAATAGTGAACAACACACAAAACACGTGTGCACTTTTTCACGCACGAGCAACAGACGCCATGGAGGCATCGATATGTAAAAGCTACAACAGACATACAGAAACCCCCGCATACAGCTTTTTTTTTTTCTCAACGTCAGTCGTAACTGATACTTTACAGCAAATCTTTTTCTCAACGTCAGTCGTAACTGATACTATGTTAACCACAATCTCATCCGTTATAAAGTGCATCTGTTTCAACGGACACACTGTGCGCAATCAGTTCGCTCGTCTGTCCGCAGCTTAATACAGCAAGCAGTAACCATTCTATTCCCCAAATGAACAGCACTAGGAACTAGCCTGAGCCACTGGTCCTAGTGGTGCACACAAGTGTCCATCGGAAGAGAAAAAAGTATATTAATAGGATTTAATTTGCAAAAATTGCTTTATGAGGCTTTTTCCACGCCCTTGGAAAAAGTTGCTCTTCCCTCACCACCTAGCCACGTAACCATGCCTCTGTTTCTTCCTATTATATGGATATATCTTTTCTCTGGGATATGGTTTGCCATGAGTTTTCAGATACATAGTGCTCTATCACCTCCTTCAAGCTAACACTACCATCAGCGTTACCTTAAAGGAGGTCATAGCACACGCCCACATCACCTTTGAATCGCTAACGGGTTAAAAAAACAGTTGGCGCTCGCTAATTAGCGATTCATAGCGCACGTTTACTGTACTTTGAGCCCCCTATACCTAACATGGCGAGTGCAAAGTGAAAGCACGGATTAACTAGTGTCAGGATCACTTGGTCCTAACGCTAGTTACTAAGAGCTGGAGCTAACAAAAAAGTTACCACCAGCTCAGAGGTGTAGGCAATGGATTGCGCTGCTGCAGAATCCGTTACCTGCAGCTCAAACCCACCCAAAAAATCAGATACTCCCCTCTCTTCCCGCAGCGAGAATGGCGGCCCGATCCGCTGCTTCTGGCTAACGGGAGCAGAGGGAGACTGGGGGAAGAAAGTCCCCTGTCTCCCTCTAAGATAACTCTGCTGACCAGCAGGATCATGCGAGAGGCGAGATCCTGCCACTCAAGTGACCCGGCAGCACGATCCTCCATGGAGTCCTATGGACGCCATGGAGGGGATGCTGGGGACGTCGCTGTAGCACTGCCCCCAGCATCCGCGAGCTTAGCGATCGCTATGGGGCAGGCTGCTGGACTCCGTGCCTGCCCACTGATCTGCTGGGAAAACCGGGACGCTAAAGGGAAGTTAGCGAACGCAAATTTTTTTCCCCTTTGCGTCCTGGTTTTAGCTCAGGGCAGCTGATAGTGCCCATAATATGGTCTTCAGTGTTGTCCCTTTAAGCAAGTTAAAACAAGCATTTTCCTATTTCCTACCTTTAATGAGATTTTTAAAGGACTTGCAGACCTCCAGATCTAAACGTATGCAAATTGCTTGTCAGCTATGCCCCTGCAACGATGACCCATGCTTCCAACGCACACTGTTATGTGAGTTGTATATGCATTAGCTGGTAAGTAAAATGCATACAGTTAGGTCAAGACGGAGAAGTGAGAACTCTTATAAGGAATAATGCATATAAATCAGGCAAAGGCTTGTTTTAACATGCTGAATTAATCTTGGTAAAGTTCTAAAACCACTAGAAAGTCCGTTTAAATAGTAGAAAAAAAATACAATGGCAGATCTGCTTTTTTTGTTGACAGGACTTAACATTTTTACACAAAACGCTCAAAAAAAAATGGCAATATAAGAGGTCTGTATCTTCAGAAAGGATGAGTCTACCTTTGTCATCGCACCAGTGAAATCTGCCATTAGTGGCAAGTGCCAGTTGTTTTAGTACGTGAATTGCGTCAGTCGCTTCTTTCACCTCTTGGCCTGGACTGAAAAAGCAGACGTGGAGCTGCAGATCCGAGCCGCTGACAGCTTCACACAGATACGATGAAACAGTTTGCTATAGGAAATAAAAACAAAAAAGTCTGATTCAAAAAGCTGTAAAGTATTGGATATTATGTATCCTCCCTATATTAAGAAGGGATATATTGGAAGGGAGTATATTTAAAAGGAAACAAAATAGCAAAACAAGAGGACATAGTCTTAGATTAGAGGGGCAAAGGTTTAAAAGTAACATCAGGAAGCATTATTTTACTGAGCGGGTGGTGGATACATGGAACAGTCTTCCAGTTGAAGTGGTAGAGGCCAAAACAGTAATTGAATTTAAGCAGGCATGGGATAGGCATAAGGCTATCCTAAACAAAAGATAAATCCAGGTAAAGTATCCATGTAATTGGGCAGACTAGATGGGCCGAAAGGTTCTTATCTGCCGACATTTTTCTATGTTTCTAATGTACATAGATGACACAACACAGTGTTACTCCAGTGATAGCCTTTTTCAGGAATCAGATCTGTGAACCAACTTCAATTTCTAGATTTTGGTCACAGTTACTCCTTGTATTGGGGATCCCTGTGCCCCCCCTTTTCTGTGCCACATTTAAAATAGTATATTAAATCACAACAACATTCCCATTAAATTCAGACAGATTTTAGCACTCATTTAAACTGTTCGCTACAAACTGCACTTAAGAATTTGTATTTTTACCACAGGACTCGGAGGATCCTATTTTGCCATCTCTTTCTTTACTTTCTTCATAGCAGCAAAGAGTTAACAATAAGAAAAACAAACTTCCCCCACAACAGGGGATGAGCACACCCCACATCCTCTCCCAGCCAATCAATATAGTCCCGCCCAAATAGACTCCTCCTCTTTCTTTGCTGCTCTTTGGGCAGATAAGTATAGTTTTATTGTGCTCTGCAAAATTCCTGTATTTTATTTATGTATTGTATGGTATTTTATGCATTTTGTATTTTAATTGCGGTGTTTTCTATTGTTGTAACTACACTGCTCGCTTGGGGCGCCACTACCCTCCGGTTTTAGCCGCGGGGGTCGGTGTTCCCATCGGATCTGACTTGAGGACTGCGGTCCTCACGGTCAGATCTGGTTTTTGTTTTTCTTGTTTACCCGTTCGGATCGTTGAACACTCGCGCTGGGCATATTTCTTTGCCACAGCGTGTGTTTAGCGCTCGGATCGCGGAGTTTCCCACGCGTGTCAACCCAGGATTCCTTTCACGCGCTAGGACACGCCCACTTGCGGCGCCATTTCTGATACCGATCTCACAAGTAAGATGTCCGAATCTCACCGCAGCCCCTCTCGTTCCCCCGCCCGGGGCTCCGGGTCGGAGGGACCCTCTCAAATCAGGGTTTCCATATCTGAAGGGACTTCCCCTTCACCCCCACGCAAACATAAAAAAATCAGGGAGCTCCGCGAAATTCGCGGCCCTTGAAGCCTCCCTTAGATCCTCCATAACGGACTCTGTCTCGGCGGCTGTCGCAGACCTCCACTATTCCTTCAGACGCTCCATGGATGAGGCTGTTAATGCACTTCATATTCCCCCAAAACAAGTACAAGCCTCATGCTCTGCAGCATTGCAGAGGAATGTATCCCAGGCACACGTACCTTCCCAGTAGCTATCACAGGACGCCTCCCCTCCCAGGGTTTTAGACCCCCTGGCCTCAGGGCCTAGTGATTATCTCATCCCCCAGGTGCTTATGGAGGGGCTGGCATCCCCGCAGCACTGCCTTTTATTGATTCGAGAGCCAGACTCTCGCAAAAGAGCCCCTGACCGCGGGGCAACCAATGCGGCCGAGATTAAGAGACCTAAGGCGGCAGCCTGGAGTCTCGTCCCAAGAGGGACAAATGCAGGGGAAGGCGATCCTGAGGGAGATGACGGAGATGACTCCATAACCTTATACGCCCCGGTCCATGATGAGGACCTGATGGTGGAGCCCCCCCCTATGCAGGTCGGGGATACAATTTACGACCCAGCGGGAAATCCCATGTTTAATCCCTGTGAGATTTCCCACCCAAGCTCCACTGCTTGGTCCCCTCAACCCCATGTCGAATGCTGGGTCGACAACGTTATGCGCTGCCCTCTTGATAAGGGAACCAGATTTAACCTGCGGACTGAATGTCCTCGGCCCACCACAGCTGGCAAGACATGTATCACCCCTGAGGTGGATGAGGCCTTCCAACAAATTGTCACCAAAAAAGGCATAGATTTTGCCATGAAGACATGTCAGGATAAATTGCTTGACACGACTGGCCCTCTAGTAAAGGCCCTAGATATTGTCACCCATGCCAAACTGTCTGATACCCCATTAGACCCCTCAGAACTTGAGGAGTGGCTTCAACGATCCCTTTGCTTACTAGGGAACGCCAATGCTGCGATAGCATCAGAGCGCAGGAAAACTATCCTGCTCAAAATGGACGCTAAGTTGACACACATGGCCGCCACCGACCTGGGAGCCAAAGCTGACGGCCAGCTCTTCGGTGACCCTTTTGCTAAAAAGCTTAACACATATGTGGGGTCCTTCTCTATGCTGGACAAGGCTGAGGCTACAATGAAGAGAGTATTTCTGGGACGGGTCTCTCGCAGGGCCCGTAGAGGCAGGGGTCACTCTGCCGGCCGCGGGGGTCCCTCCCGCTCATCAGGCTCCTCCTTCGATTCAGCTCGCTATGATGCCGACAACCCCAGCTATGGCTCTCGCTTCTTCCCATCCAGAGCCAGACACTGGCGCGGTGGATCCTACAGAGGAGGCAGATCCTCCTCCTACAGGAGATCCTCAGGTGAGCGCCTTTCACATTATCCCTCATTCGAGAGTGAGGATCGGGGGCCGCCTAGCCAATTTTGCACTCGCTTGGGCGCGCCTCACTACCGATGCGTGGGTCCTGGCCACGATACGGGGTTTCTCCATAGACTTTGTGGACACGCCTACACAGACACGAACCCCCACGCCGCTCCACGTTGCGCATGCGCAAGACTTACTGGTGCAGACGGAGATTCGGGACCTGTTGGCCAAAGGGGCCATAGAATTGGCCCCCCATCTTCAGGGGGGTTTTCTAAGGCACCTTATTTCTGGTCGCCAAGAAAGGCGGGGGCTCTTGCCCTGTCTTCAATCTAAGGGAATTGAACCTCTCGGTCGTCTACCAGCACTTCAAGATGGAGGGCATTCACACACTGCGTCATGTCCTCCTGAGAGACGATTGGTTGGCCAAGCTGGACCTGAAGGACGCCTATCTGACAGTGCCGGTCTGCTCTTCCCACAGAGAGTTCCTCCAGTTCATGTGGCAAGATCAAGTGTGGCGCTTCACTTGCCTACCATTCGGCCTCTCGTCAGCACCGTGGTGCTTCACAAAGCTGTTAAAACCGGTGATCGCTTCCCTACGAGCCAGAGGCATCCGCCTCATAATATACTTGGATGACATCCTCCTGATGTCCAGTTCCAGGGACACGCTTCTGCTGCACCTCCAATGGACGATTTCCCTCCTTCAAGAACTGGGGTTCCTAATCAACGTGAAAAAATCCTTGATGGTTCCGACACGCCGCATCGAGTTCCTAGGCTTCCTCCTGGACTCCCGCGACCTGTTGCTGGTCCTGCCTCCCTCCAAGATTCGGGACATACGCAAGGAGACTTCCTCTCTCCTCCGACACTCAGCGCCTACTCTGAGCATGCTGGCCAGGGTCATCGGTCTTCTGGCAGCGGCGCGTCTGGCGATAGTTCCGGCTCCTCTCCATTATCGGGCCCTCCAACGCCTGAAGGCCCGTTCCCTCCGGGCGGGTTTGGATTACTCGGATGTGGTATTCCTGACAGAGGACGCCAGGTCGGCCCTGTCGTGGTGGCACTCCCAGATGACGTCGTGGAACGGCAAGCAATTGTTCCCTCCTTCCCCAACTCTCACCATCGATTCCGATGCCAGTGGCCTCGGATGGGGTGCCCACTGCGACGGCGTGGAGACAGGGGGCCGGTGGTCCCCCGCGGAATGGACCCGCCACATCAATGTATTGGAACTTTTGGCGGGTCTGTTTGCGGTTCGGTGCTTCACGAGGGACTCTTCACATCACCGAATCCTCCTGCGATTGGACAATTTCCCGGCGGTACGATACATCAACGCCATGGGGGGTCCTCGTTCGGAACTGCTAGCACTCATGGCGATGGATTTTTGGGAGTATTGTCTCCGACACGGTCTCTGGGTTCAGGCCCAGTTCATTCCAGGGCTCTCCAATCAAGTCGCTGAGTGAAATTCTCGACACCTGGCGGATCCCGGAGACTGGCGGATACCGCCTTCAATGTTCAAGGTCATTCGCTCACTTTGGGGACCTCTTCGATGGGATTTGTTTGCCTCGAGGTTGAACGCTCATCTTCGGGAGTTCTTCAGCTGGAGACCGGACCCAGATGCGTTGGGAACGGATGCATTCCTTCAGGATTGGTCGGGGGCATGCCACTATGCATTTCCACCGTTCGCCCTGATTGCTCAGACAGTGATGCAGGTCAGGACTCAGATGGCGACGCTGGTATTGATTACTCCGTTCTGGACGGCTCAACCGTGGTTCCCGGCCCTACTGGAGATCGCGATCGACGTTCCGAGGATGTTACCCCGCCGACCGGACCTCCTCCTCGACGCGGAGGGTACACCTCACCCCCTAGTGTCGGAAGGCAACCTGGACCTGCTGGCGTGGCTGGTTTCCAGTTTGCATGGCAAAGCCAAGACATTTCGATCCGGACTGGAGAATTACTGCTGCAAACATGGGCCCCTGGGACCCGGGGAGCATATAAATCTGCCTGGGTCAGGTGGGCTGCTTGGTGTGTGTGGGATGGAGTTAGGATCCCGTTTCAGCCTCTCTGAGCGCGGTCTTGGATTTCCTGACGTCTTTGTTTGACTCTGGTTTGGCTTTCCGCACGCTGAATGTCTACCGCTCGGCACTTTCCCCTGGCCATGTGGGTTTCGCAGGGGTAGCTTTAGGACAGCACCCTTTGGTTTGCTGTCTCCTGCGGGGGACTCGGTTCGAACTACCCCCCATTCCTTGGTACTCGATGGCATGGGATGTATCCCTGGTACTGCGTTTTCTGGAGGCCTGGCCGGACAGTGGGGATCTGTCCCTGCGGCAGTTGTCGGCAAAACTAGTGATGCTGTTCTGTTTGCTCTCTTGTAAGCGTGTCGGTGATGTTCGGGCTCTGGACTATCCTTCTCGTTCCTTCGGACCGGATGGTGTCGTTTTCGATGTCACTAGACGTACGAAGACTTCCATTTCGTCTGTGTCTTTCCCGGCCTATCCTGATCGTCCGTTGTTGTGTCCAGTTCGATGCCTCAGGGTCTATGAGAACCGCCTGGTGGGGTTCCGTGACGGTACGGTTTCTCCTCTGTTCCTGTCGTTCCGTGCTCCTCATCGACCCGTGTCTTCGTCGACCTTGGCGCGATGGGTGCGTTGGTTACTGAGTCTCTCTGGGGTGGATACCACCTCCTTTGGTGCCCATTCGGTCCGTGCCGCCATGGCCTCCTCGGCGGTGGCAGCTGGTTGTAGGCTGGAGGACATAATGCGCTCCGCTGATTGGTCTAGACAGTCTACTGCTCGCCTTTTCTATATACGTCCCATGTGACACTGGACAGGGACTGTTATTGACCAGCTTTGAATTGGCAAAATAGGAGCCTCCGAGTCCTGTGGTAAAATTGGGGAATATTCCTAGTCCGTGACGGAAAGTTCTAATTTTAATAAGGACTCGGAGGTGAGTATTTTCCCTCCCTGGATTCCCTCCCGTTTGTTTGTTTTCTTTCGATTAATCAATAAACATTGGGTGGTTTGTCCGTGTCTTATTTCCTGCGCGCGCCTGTGCTTTGCGTTGTAATCTGCTACGTTGTGCACGCATGTTACTGAATAAACTTTTCGACTTTGCGATCTCCTGTGTTTTATCGCCTGCGCTCTTGCGTTGTACTCCGCTACATTGTACGTGCATGTTGCTGAATAAACTTTTCGCCTTTGCGATCTCCTGTGTTTTATCGCCTGTGCGCTTGCATTGCACGCAGTTGATGGTTCGGTTCTAACCCCGACCCCGTGTTTGTTTTTCTTTCAGCTTCGCGCTGATCGTTCTGCCTTGATGGCGTTTTTTGTGACTTCCCCACGCCCGGCCGTGTTTGGCTTCTACGCTTCCCCGTTGGGTAGCTGCGTCTCGTCCTGGAGATTCTGACTTCTGGATTGCAAAGAAAGAGGAGGAGTCTATTTGGGCGGGACTATATTGATTGGCTGGGAGAGGATGTGGGGTGTGCTCATCCCCTGTTGTGGGGGAAGTTTGTTTTTCTTATTGTTAACTCTTTGCTGCTATGAAGAAAGTAAAGAAAGAGATGGCAAAATACTCGCCTCCGAGTCCTTATTAAAATTATAACTTTCCGTCACGGACTAGGAAAATTCCCCAATTCTAAACATTTCATTTAAATGGATTGCGTTACGGTTACGCAGTGCTGGACTCAAAGCTTCAAGGGCCTGGATCTGAAGACTTTTGGTGTGCCCCTGCCGCTTCCCCCATCTTTGTAAATCCTCTGCTCCATTCTTCTCACCTTCCATTACAGTTACAAGTATTTATAACGCGCCAACTATCAGGATTATCTGGATAGTGTGGCCCAACACTCGAACACCCCTACAAAAGATCCCTAGACTGACAGGCCGGTCCTTGAGAAGGACAGATCTGCTCTAAGTAGAAAAATGCTAATACAGAATAAACCACTCCTTGAGGTGGCCGGATTCTAAACACAGAGGGCACTATTACGATGTGAACGCTAAAACGAGGACGCTAGGTAGAAAAAACTGTACCTGCAGGTTTCTCCTTTGCGTCCCCATTTTAACATGACATTACAATGAAGGCGCTAGAAAAGCTGCCTGCATCGTAATCTGGTGCTAAACCCCAGGATGCGCGCGGCAGCACTAAGCGCTGCCGCGAGCATCCCGCCATGGAGTTCATAGGACTCCATTGAGGCAGATGCTGCCAGTAACATGACCTGACAGATCTCGCCTTGCGAGATCCGGCAGGTCGGCGTAGTAATACGCAGAGGGAGACTGGGGGACTTTTTCCCCCAGTCTCTCTCTGCTCCCAGCGGCCAGAGGAGGCGGTTGGAGCTGCCGTTCCCGCCGCAGGATGGAAGGTGAGTATGCGATTTATTTTGGGGGATTTTTGGCTGGTGCCGACAGATTCCGCAGCAGCAGAATCCATTAGCGCCAGGTCCTGCCTGTGGTTAACTGTCGGGTTAACCGCAGCTGGATGGTAATTAGCGTTAGTACAATGTAATACTAACGCTATTTAACACTTTGCGCTCCCTATACTTAACATGGGGAGCGCAAATTACAGTAACCTCGCGCTGAAAAGCGCAAGATCCAAATCGTTAATGGGTTTTTTAACCCGTTAGTGTTTGGATTGTAATATGGTGGCCGACGCTAGGGCCTCCAGGGCTAACATTAACGCTCACACAGGGGAGCGCTAATGTTAGCGATTAGATCATAATAGTGCCCAGAGACTTTGTGAAGAGCAGTACCGAAACAGTAATGGGGATACCCAGAAGTGTCTGCAGCCTTTGAATATGCGCCGTGACGTTCATTGGCTGCCGCAGCGGGCATGTGCCTGGCAGAAAGGACTGGGGAGTGGTATTCGGAAAATACCAAAGCACTCCTTGGCCGGTAAGAGAAGGGGAAAGGTCGCGCATGTGCAGCGTCTGACAACCCCCTCTCGGAGTCTGGTGCCCGGCAGAAATGTATGGAGTTCTGCCGGGCATGACAATAACAAGTTCCGTAGCGCTGGACAATGGGTGAGACGTAGCATATACGTTAAACACACAGACCAGTCGGAGAGAGGACCCTGCTCGAGAGTTTACAAGCTAAGAGTTTGTGTATTCTCCCCATAATTCTTACCTTGCATTATTCCTTCGCCCCATTCTTTTCATCTGCCATTGAGCTGCTGCCCGATTCCTCTTACCGTAATTTACTTGTGTTTGAGGCAATTAATAACTTTTCATTGGGCCCATTTTTGGGGCATGGACCTGGGGTTGCAGTTCCAACAGCCCCAATGTTAATCTGGCCCTGGTTTTACCTACCAATTCCTGATCGGGGAATCCGCTAGTAAACAGATACATTCCTTGGGATTCCTGATGTTCTTTATCAATGAAGTTTACTTCCACAGCAGCTTTAATGGCGCCCATAACATTCCTTCCACCTTCACACTGCAAATCCAAGATCCATCTGTAGAAGGATATGTCCAGAAGAAAGGAAAGAACATGTAATGTCACTGGTGAAATGATAGGGTATATGTTGGGTTGTTTGTGACATACTGCAACCATAAACTCTGCTCTATTACAACAATAACGCAAGGGAATCACTGACAGAAGATTTTAGTCTCCTCTGGCTATGGGCTTTCTTTTAGCACTCACAACTTGGCAAATCCAATAAGGTTCTAACCCTGTTTAGAAAGATAGTCTCCTTTAGACTTTTGCACCGATTTTTTTTTCGGTTCGATTCGTTCGGATGTTTAAAATTTAGATTCGGCTCGTTTCGGCCGATTTCTGTTTCGATTCGGTTCAGTTCGGCTCGTTTTTCGTATACATTTTTTTTTCGGAATATCGACCATTTTTCGTGTTTTCGGGTCACTCTGCTCGTTTTTTGTATCGACTTTTCGTGATTTCGGAAATTTTAGTTTTTTTCGGAATGTCTGTTCTCCTTGTTTCAAAGTGTCTAACTCTATTCGTTTTGACGTAAACTACTATGGTTTACGTTTTTTATACTTTATATATTTTTTATAATTAATTTTTGGTTTGTTTTTCGGATCCGATAATTCATTCTGTCGATACGATAATTCTGGCGATTCTATTGTGTTTTTTTTTATTAAATAAAGATCCTTTTTTTCTTATGAATATACATTTCACAACTTTATTTAATCATATTAAAATGGTATGAAAGTCAAGGAACAAAAAAAATGAACAAAACGATTTAAAAAACGCTAAACTGACCCGAATGCCACAAGAAACAAGTGATATGCATTTACAAATACAAAATTTACAGAATCGGCGATATAACCGATAATAGTTAAAGATACGATGTCCAGAATTACCGAAATGGAACCGAAATCACGAATGGAACCGAAATCATGAATAGAGCAAAAATAAATTTCGATTTGACACATTTCAAGTCCATTCGAAAAATCCGAAATTTTTTCGTTTCGGCTCGGAAAACTTTTGTGTATTCAGCAAGCACCACAGGGCCGTCGTAGTGCAGGGAAAAGCCGCCGCAAACCCGACGAACACTCACCGCAAAACCCGGCAAAGGCACACCAAAACCACCAAAAACATCTGGATTAACCCCGCTGAACACGCCGGAGAAACCCGAGCAGCCGCCAATCACAGCACAGAGTAAACACAAAAAAAAACAGTACGCTTGAATGTTTGAAAAGTGAAACGCCGTTTGCAAAGAAACTACAGAACGAAAATGTCTGAAATTTAGATATAAGATCCAATGAATGATAATAAAAAGGGCTGTTACAGAAAAAAAACGATTAAGAAAAAATAAAAATCGCAAAAAATCCCGAAAAATGCTTAGAAGATCCTAAAAAAAATCTATAGATTAAGAGACTTTTTACTGCAGAATATTATAATCAACGGTTTATTAGATATTGAATTAAAACGGGAATATTGTTAACACTGAAGTCTATGGAATTCGCCGCATGAAACCACCGAACAGCAATTCGGCAACTTTTCCCTGCTGGTTTTTATTCTCTGACTAGACAAAGCATTGCTTCTCTATGGGGATTTCACTGCCCTCGAACAGGCAACGAACAGGCACCGTATGTGCAGGCAATTCGCCAACATTTGGCGAACTGCCTGCTCTCTGAATAGCCGAATGGCCAGGAAAGGTAACCATACGCTGAATTTCACTGTTCTGTTACCTTTCGGCCACAATTCGGATCTCTTTGAATAACCCTGAAAGATTTTTCACCCATTCTTTGCCAGCCGAAACTCACATCACAACCTGGAATGCTTTCATTTTAACAGAGCTCATCATTTGTTTTCCCTGTCAGTTTCGGAAACCTGTTGGAATGACACTGGGTGAAGGCCAAGCAAAGAAACAGAGATGGTAGAAAGTTGGCAGTATAAAAGCATGGTCTAGAAATAGTATCACACAGATGATTGAAAAATTATAGAAACATAGAAAAATGTCGGCAGATAAGAACCTTTCGGCCCATCTAGTCTGCCCAATTACATGGATACTTTACCTGGATTTATCTGTTGTTTAGGATAGCCTTATGCCTATCCCATGCTTGCTTAAATTCAATTACTGTTTTGGCCTCTATAGAAACATGATGTCAGTAAATTAACGGGAACATTTAGAAATGTGTTGGAAATATTACATGCAGAAATCCTACCTCTTAAACCTATCCCCAACCCACAGATGCTGCTTCATTTTTTTTTCTTTTAGAAAGGATTTTACCAGGAAGGATACATTGAGATTTCTCTCAATTTCAAGTATGTCCTGGGTGGCGAGTATGTACCGTTAGGTGTCTTGCCAAAGGACACTTACTGGAGAGGAGCTCATCGGGATCGAACCCATGTCTCCACAGGCTCTCTCCACGCAGAGCAGTGATGTTCTTGACAAAAGTGTCACAACAATTGTTGATGTGCAGCTTTGGACTAAATTTAGAGCAAAAATATATTGGGTCAGGAGTTTGGGGGGGCAAACTTTTTTGTAATTTCAATTTTTTTGTTGTAGCGCTCACCCCCTCAGGAGCCGCTGAATTAATCTCGGGTTAGTCTGACCGCACTAGGGAATAAATATACACCAGCACTGTTGTGGATTTTATAGATTATATACTTTACTGATCCCAATAAAGCGGCATATATAATGTAGATACGGTATATGAATGACAGGATTTCGTAATGCGGGAAAAACACGCGGCGGTAAAACAAAACTTTAACCCCTTCAGTTCTGGAGTGTAAGTCCCGTAAAAGTAATGTCTCAAAAAGGTGTGTGTGTATGATCTCGGGTACCCAACTGGCCAGTGAATGAAATGAGCATATCTTCGACTAGTCACGTTGGGGCCCTGTAGATTTGGACAATAATGCAGCGTGCTTTGTTATACTTGGAATTTGCGGCCTGGAAAGCCTCTCACCCATCCGTTAGACAATCTGTCCCGCTGCCCGATCAAGGATGTCTCTCCGCTTTACCACTGGGACTCTGTGCCATCGGATCAGCTCTCTTGCTTGTCCGATCTCCACAATGCAAAACTACGGCCTACCGCCTGCAATCCCAATGGATCATCGCGGTCTCCTTACTCGGGGTCCAACCGGAACTAAATTTCTGTGCAAACCTCTCGGCGGTGCGTAGGTAGGTCTCCGCAAAGTCACTGTCCCGATCTCCAGCACTCGCAAGGCAGCGCCTGCTCTCCGGCCTGGTCACGATCCTTGGCAGTCTCACGTGCGTCTTCCACTTTTCGCCGCTCGGCTCACTCTGCCTCTCCTCCGACGAGGCTGCGGATGTCCTTCCTCTCTCTCCCACCCACTTCCTGTCTCGACCGCAAAGCACGATGGAAATTGTAGTTCCATTTGTGTCCAGCATAGTCCTTATTGCCCCTGTCTCCCTCTGGTGGCCACAACAAGTAAATGTAGCAAACACAATCCTTAAACAGCGCTAAACTCCCCCCCTCCCCTTGAACTCTTGGGTCTCTCCAAGGAAGTATAACAGTTACAGTTGTGTTCAAAATTATTCAACCCCCACTGAAATTGAGTGTTTTGGCCAGTTTGACATTGATTTTGATCATTCAGTCATCTTGCTTACAATTAAATCAAAGAGGCACATGTAGGTCAGACAAATATAACATAACATTTATAATGAAATAACCACAAATGTCTTTTCTGTGCTCACATCATTATCAGTTTTATTCAACCCCCAAGTGACATTCAATCTTAGTACTTAGTACAACATCCTTTTACAGTTATAACAGCTTTTAAACGTGAAGCATAGCTTGACACAAGTGTCTTGCAGCGATCTACGGGTATCTTCGCCCATTCGTCATGGGCAAAAGCCTCCAGTTCAGTCAAATGCTTAGGCTTGCGCACTGCAACTGCTTTCTTTAAGTCCCACCAGAGGTTCTCAATCGGATTTAAGTCAGTTGACTGCGATGGCCACTCCAAAATGTTCCAGCCTTTAATCTGCAACCATGCTCTAGTGGACTTGGAGGTATGCTTGGGATCATTGTCCTGTTGAAAGGTCCAACGTCTCCCAAGCCTCAGGTTTGTGACGGACTGCATCACATTGTCATCCAATATCTCCTGGTACTGAAGAGAATTCATGGTACCTTGCACACGCTGAAGCTTCCCTGTACCTGCAGAAGCAAAACAGCCCCAAAGCATGATTGACCCCCCGCCATGCTTCACAGTAGGCAAGGTGTTCTTTTCTTCATAGGCCTTGTTCTTCCTCCTCCAAACATAGCGTTGATCCATGGGCCCAAACAGTTCTAATTTTGTTTCATCAGTCCACAGAACACTATCCCAAAACTTCTGTGGTTTGTCCACATGACTTTTGGCATACTGCAGTCGACTCTTCTTATTCTTTGGAGACAGCAAGGGGGTGCGCCTGGGAGTTCTGGCATGGAGGCCTTCATTATGCAGTGTGCACCGTATTGTCTGAGCTGAAACTTCAGTACCCACATGTGACAAATCTTTTCTCAGGTCCTCAGCAGTCACACGGGGACATTTCTCCACTCTACTTTTCAGGTAGCGCACAGCAGTCGAAGTCAGCATCTTCTTTCTGCCACGACCAGGTAGCGTTTCAACAGTGCCCTTTGCCTTGAATTTGCGAATGATGCTTCCTATGGTCTCTCTTGGTATGTTTAACATCTTTGCAATCTTCTTATAGCCATTGCCCTTCCTGTGAAGAGTAATCACCTCTTCTCTTGTCTTCCTGGACCATTCTCTTGACTTCACCATGTTTGTAACCACACCAGTAAATGTCTAGAAGGAGCTGAGTATCACAGTCATTTTAAAGCTGCCTAATTGGTGCTTATTATGCTTTATTGCTGCTCCGTGACATCCACAGGTGTTTTCAATACCTGATTGAAAACACTTGAATGAACCTCTGTTCTTCAGAGTGGTAGTCTTTAAGGGGTTGAATAATTGTGTCAATGAAGAATTCACAAAAGAAACATTTACTACTGTATTACAAAACCAATTGATGTCATTTTAGTTGCATATGGTTCTTTAAAAAGTCCTTGTAGGATTTCATTCTGAATACAATTACAAATGTACACTAAATTCCCTAAAACCCTTTACAGCATTGGGGGTTGAATAATTTTGAACACAACTGTACATGACATTCCAGCATTTACATTAGGCAATATATACAGGTTCAGCAGCAAACATACAATGGGTCAGATATACATCCTCAAGTTGACTCATGCTCCTGACTACCTCGGCTAGCATAGCAGACACTTCAGGCAACCTTCGCACTGTGGTGACAGTCTCTTCAGTGCTATGTCCCGGTGAATCATAGGTGAGTCTCTGAGGAGGTCGGATAGAACGTTTAGACTCTGGTTCAATCATCTCCTCTTCAGGTGGAAGTGCCACAGGTACGGGCTGAATTCTTTCGTCCACAACTGGAGCAGACACCTCTTCTGAATATGAGCCTTCCAGTGAAGGCATAGAATTACAGTGGCAAGAAAAAGTATGTGAACCCTTTGGGATTACGTGGAATTTTGCATGAATTGGTCATAAAATGTGCTCTGATCTTCAGCTAAGTCACAACAATTTGAAAAACACAGTCTGCTTAAAATAATACAACACAAACATTATATGTTTTCATGTTTTTATTGAACAGAACATGTAAACATTCACAGTTCAGGGTGGAAAAAGTATGTGAACCTTTGGACTTAATAACTGGTTGACCCTCCTTTGGCAGCAATAACCTCAACGAAACGTTTCCTGTAGTTGCAGATCAGACATGCACAACGATCTGGAGTAATTTTGGACCACTCCTCGTCACAAAACTGTTTCAGTGTAGCAATATTCTTGGGATGTCTGGTGTGAGTCGCTCTCTTAAGGTCATGCCACAGCATTTCCATCGGGTTGAGGTCAGGACTCTGACTGGGCCACTCCAGAAGGCGTATTTTGTTTTGTTGAAGCCATTCTTTTGTTGAATTACTTGTATGCTTTGGGTCAATGTCCTGTTGCATCACCCATCCTCTGCGGAGCTTCAGTTGGCGGACAGATGGTCTTACGTTTTCCTGCAAAATGTCTTGATAAACTCTGGAATTCATTTTTCCATCAATGACAACAATCCGTCCAGGCCCTGAGGCAGCAAAGCAGCCCCAAACCATGATGCTCCCTCCACCATGTTTTACAGTGGGGATGAGGTTTTGATGTTGGTGTGCTGTGCCTTTTTTTCTCCACACATAGTGTTGTGTGTTTTTCCAAACAACTCAATTTTGGTTTCATCTGTCCACAGAATATTTTGCCAGTAGTGCTGTGGAACATCCAGGTGCTCTTTTTCAAACTTCAAACGTGCTGCAATATTCTTTTTGGACAGCAATGGCTTCCTCCGTGGAAACCAGTAAACCCGAAACTGGTATGTGTTTTTAAAGGGCAGGACAGCTTTCAGCAACACATCCAATAATATCACACTGATTGGACTCAAGGTTGGCTCACTCCTAGCTCCAATTACCTCTTGGAGAAGTCATTAGGCTAGGGGTTCACATACTTTTTACACCCTGCACTGTGAATGTTTACATGTTCTGTTCAATAAAAACATGAAAACATATAATGTTTGTGTTGTATTATTTTAAGCAGACTGTGTTTTTCAAATTGTTGTGACTTAGATGAAGATCAGAGCACATTTTATGACCAATTCATGCAAAACTCCACGTAATCCCAAAGGGTTCACATACTTTTTCTTGCCACTGTATAATCTATGGGCACATCTTCTGGAACTACAGGAATTTCCAAAGTCTCAGGAACTTCAATCGGAATTCAGGAGCCTCAGGCCTCAGGTTACTTTCCCACCGTTCAGAAACTGGGATGACCACTAGACATGTGCACAGCACAAAATTTCGTTTTGAACTAATGGATTAGTCCTAAAATGCAATCTATTTAGTTACTAAAGAAATTCGTTTTCAGTTCTTTAGTATGAAAACTAATTTCATTCATCCGAAAACCGGTGGATACAATTACTATTGTAGTGGCGCCTCAGAGGACTGAGATCGCTGCTCGTTACAGTATCTCTCACTCTCAGCACAATGTGGGCCATATTACATAGTTGGTGCTAACTTAGCCAGAGCTGTTGTAAACTTCCCAGAGCCATTATAGCCTATGGAGGTTTTCAGTTTACAACAGCTCTGGTTAAGTTAGCACCAACATTGTAATACTGCCCCGTGTCAGGCAAAGCTGTTACAGTAACTGACTGCTGCTCATCACAGCACTCAGAGTTTCAGTAAAACTAGTAAATAATATTTTTATATATAAGAGGTTATAACAATATTATTTCCTTGTTTAACTGAAACTCTGAGCGCTGTTACAGTCAGTTACTGTAACAGCTGAGCCTGATACATTGTACTGAGAGATAATGTAACAAGCAGCCAATCTCAGCGCTCACAGCCACTGGATTTAAAGAGCTTAAAAGAAAAGGCTCCTCTCTGTATAATGTTTAGAACATCTTCCTGCATTAATTAATACCCCTCTCTATATAATGTATACAACATCCACCTGCATTAATTAATACCTCTCTGTATAATATATAGAACATCTTCCTTAATTAATTAATGTCCCTCTCTGTATAGAACATCCTCCTCAATTTATACCTTTCTCTGTATAATGTATATAACATCCTCCTGCATTAATACCCCTCTCTGTATAATGTATAGACCATCCTCCTGCATTAATTAATGCCCCTCTCTGTATAGAACATCCTACTGCATTGGCATGTGAAGGGTGCAGAACTTCAGATGTTGCGATGTTGCGCTCTTCATTGCTGGTCTCCTTCACTCATCAATGTAATATCACAAAAGGACTGAAACTAAAATGTAGTGCATTTTATTTTAGTTTCTTTAGTTTTTGGTACTGAGCAGTTTTGTTTCTCTTGAGTAATACGAAAACTAAATTATCCCAAAATTCGGACTAAATCGTTTTAGTACTAAAACGAATGCACATGTCTAATGACCACTTCAGGCTCAGGTGAGCGCACCCAGTCCAGACAAAATCTTCCTTCCTCACTGTCTCCTTCACTTTCTTCAACAACCCATGTCTGTTGAGACCGAGTAACAGGAATCGAGCGTGGAACAGGCGGGTTCGGCAAAGAAAGTTCGTCTCTAACTGGTATTCTTACAGCTTCTCTCAAAGGCAACAGATGATTTCGGTGCTAGTTTTTTAGAGGCCCGGCCTTTCCATCCGGTCGGATTTGGTAAACTGGCAGACCTGGCAGTTGCTTGCAGACAATGTAGACTTGAGAACTCCATCTATCCGCCAGCTTATGCCTTGCAGATACACCCAAGTTTCAGCAAAACCCTATCACCAGGTTGTAGATCCTGTATACGAACTCTCAAGTCATAGTTTCGCTTATTCCTCTGCTCTCTGCTTCCCGAAGTCATACGGGCCTGTTCAAACGCAGAAGCCAAATTCTTTCGAAGTCTATACACATAATTCTTATGAGAGGCCACAGACGTCTGATCAAGAGATAACCGAAATGCCAAATCAAACAGGCAGACGAGCTTCTCTTCCGAGCATGAGACGGTAAGGGGAGTATCCAGTAGCGTCACTCTCCGTACTGTTGTACGCATGCACCAGTGTAGCTATGTGACGACTCCAATTCTGCTTCTCTCTGTTTGACAGTGTCCCTAACATATTCAGCAGCGTGCGATTAAATCTTTCTGGTTGGGCGTCACCTTGAGTGATAGGAATTCAGAAGACCCGAACCACTCCATAACAGTTCCAACAATTGTCCAACAAGCCGGCTCTCAAAGTCTCTGCCCTGATCCGAGTGGATTCTCCTTGGTAGGCCATAATGAACAAAAAACTTCTCCATCAAAACCTTTGCCACTGTAGGAGCACGTTGGTCTTTAGTAGAGAAAGCTTGGGCATAACGTGTGAAATGATCAGTCACTACTAGAATATTTCCCTGCCCACTAGCATCCGGCTCTAAGCACAGGAAATCAATGCACACCAAATCCATAGGTCCTTGACTTTGCAGGTGGCTCATTGGAGCAGTTCGAGTTGGTAGGGTCCTTCTCTGGATACACCTCAGACATGAATGGCAGTAACTTTCAACTTCAGATCTCATACAGGGCCAATAATATCTGTCTCGCACTAGCTTAAAAGTTCTCTCTGCACCCAAATGCCCATGTTCATCGTGTAATGATCTCAGCACACCCTCTCTGTGTTTGGTGGGAAGGAGCAACTGTTGTGTCTCTTCAGCATTGTTCGAGGGGCCCCTTCGGTAGACCACCCCATCCAACATCTTCAACCGTTCCCACTCTTTGTATACCAATCGGGCTCCTTCTGGGGAATTTGTCAGTAGAATTTCCCCTTGGTTCGTGTTTAAGGCCTTCACTGTTAACGCAATCAGAGGATCTCTAGCCTTATCGGCTCTCAGGTCCTGTTTCGAAAAAGTAGGCAGACTTTCATCCCTCAGCTGTGTAGGATTACAATAAAACTCAGGAACAGCTGCAGCCATCACTCCTATAGCTTCTGCTTCAACTACTTCCTTGACCCGGCACTCTGCCCCTTGACATAAGGCTTGCACCCCATCTGGAGTCAGCTGAGTCCATTCTGTAGTGTAGGGTCTTCTTGACAAAGCATCTGCATCTCGATTATTCACTCCAGGGCGATACTTAAGGCTGAACCGAAACCCTGACAAAGCGGCCAACCACCGATGTCCCGTTGCATCCAGTTTCGCCGTAGTAAGGACGTACGTAAGAGGATTGTTGTCAGTCTTTATCACAAATTCAGCTCCATACAGATAATCTTTCAGCTTGTCTACTACCGCCCACTTCAAGGCTAGGAACTCTAATTTGTGGGTAGGATAGTTCTTCTCTGAAGGCGTAAGGCTTCGACTCACATACGCTACAGGCCTCAATAATCCATCATATTCTTGGTATAGGACTCCCCCTAGACCTTCTCTGCTGGCGTCCACATGCAATTCGTACGGCTTATGAGGATCAGCGTAAGCCAGGACGGGAGCTCGAGTCAGACGCTCTTTCAGCTTCATGAAGGCACTTTCACATTGATTAGTCCATTCTTCTTGGATCGATTCTCGAGCCTTCCTTGGCCCCGGAGCCGATGAACTTCGATCAGAGGCCTTGGAGCCTTCTTCTGCGTCTTCCTTCTGTAGGAGCTTATTCAGGGGTTGAGCTATCTTGGCAAATGCTCCTACGAATCTTCGGTAATATGAGCAGAACCCCAGGAAAGATCTAAGTTCAGTAACATTTGGGGGTCTAGGCCAGGAAGCTATGGCTTCCAACTTTCGAGGATCCGTCGAAACGCCTTCTGCTGAAACAACATGTCCCAGGTACGTAACGGAAGGTAGACAAAATTGACACTTCTCCAGAGACAGTTTCAACCCTTCTTCGTGGAGCCGCTTCAAGACCTTTTCCAACCGCTGGTCATGTTCTTCCAGAGTCTTCCCGAACACAATAATATCATCAAGATACACCAACACTTCGATCAGGTTCATGTCCCCGACTGTCTTCTCCATTAACCGTTGGAACGTGGCGAGAGCCCCCGTAAGGCCTTGAGGCATTCTATTGAACTCAAAGAACCCCAGTGGGCAGATGAACGCAGTCTTCTCTTTGTCCTCAGGATGCATTGGTATCTGATGATACCCACTTCGCAGGTCTAGTACACTAAACCATTTTGCTAGGGCATCTTCTATCCGAGGTGTGGCATATTGATCTGGAATGGTTCTCTGATTTAGCGTGCGATAGTCTATACATAAGCGGATAGAACCATTTTTCTTTCGGACCATCACTATTGGAGAGGCATAAGGACTCCAGGACTCTTGAATCACCTTAGTGCTCTGTAGTTCATTTAGCTGTTCTCGTAGATCATCCAAGTCTCCCAGCGGAACTCGTCTTGACCTTTCTCGAAACGGCTTATCTTCCTGTAGTCGAATGCGATGCTCAGTACTCTTAGCTAAACCCACGTCAAACTCATCCTTCGAGAACAAGTCCCTCCATTTTAGGATCTGGGACTGAAGACGTTTCTTCCACTTAGGCGAGATAGGTGTGTCTTTAGGAAAGATCCTTTCAGCTGGAATCTCTTTATTCACCCCCCCCCTAAATCAGTAGGGGAGAGAGGTGTAGCGGACGCTACTTGCCCGATGGGCAATCATGATGATCGTTAATCATCGTTAATGATCTTAACATGTACAGCTTGGAAAAAAGACGAGACAGGAGATATGATAGAAACATTTAAATACATAAAGGGAATCCACAAGGTAGAGGAAGGGAGTATATTTAAACGGAAACAAAGTAGCAAAACAAGAGGACATAGTCTTAGATTAGAGGGGCAAAGGTTTAAAAGTAACATCAGGAAGCATTATTTTACTGAGAGGGTGGTGGATACATGGAACAGCCTTCCAGTTGAAGTGGTTGAGGCCAAAACCGTAATTGAATTTAAGCAAGCATGGGATAGGCATAAGGCTATCCTAAACAAAAGATAAATCCAGGTTAAGCATCCATGTAATTGGGCAGACTAGATGGGCCGAAAGGTTCTTATCTGCCGACATTTTTCTATGTTTCTAGTTTGCTCCTTCACTTGGGCCCTCTGGCATTTCCCGCCTGTGAGGTAGATAGCAGCCCTTCCAAGGCCTTTAGAAACTCTTCCACTCTATTTCCTTCAGGCTTTTGGTTTTTACACTGTGCTCGGAAATGACCCATTTCCCCACAACTGAAACATCTCTTCTTTGAAGACGGAGGCGCACTTGCTTGTGGTGATTCGGTTGAAAGACCCTGGCCAGACGCCACAGCAACTCCAGTTGTCCGCATATCAGTGAGGAACTTCTGCATATCGGTCTGTGTTTCTGCCACCTTCAAAAGTGATCGGCACAGGTCCGTGCGCGCTTGTTTCAGTTCAGCTTGAGCTTCTTGCACCTTCTTGATGGTCTTGTGTATCTCACTATATGTAGGAATGGTTGACTCTTTGCCAGCACGCTCTGTGGATATAGGAACAAACAGATGCTCTTGTCCGTCAACTTCAGATCCATAGGCGTCCAACGAATCATCTTCAGTTTGCAGATATTCGTTATGCCTCACGGGTTGTGCGTAAGCTCTTTCTCCTCTCCTTAAAGACTTTTCTTCAAGCAGAGCCTCTTCCTCTCTAACAGCTCGAATCAGTTCCAGGTATTTCAATTCTCAGTTACCTTCTCTGGTTCTCAGCTGTAACATCACAGGATCTAGAGGTTGAGCGCCCCTCAATATCTGCTGCATTCGGATTTTATCTATTGTGGCCGGTTCGGCCCCTTTCTTAAGAAGTATCTGGTGCAGAATCTTATCTAGGCGCCTCATATATTCAGTCATTTTCTCACCTTTTCGCTGGTAAGTATGTTCATACTGGTACATGAGCTCAGCAGCCTTTTCTGTTCGCCCAAAGACTTCCTGTAATATGTTTAGGTAATCTAAAGCGGTGCAGTCTTGCTTACTCAACTTCAGGTTTCTGACAGCCTCTGACGCAGGTCCCTTTAAGCTCTCAGTAATTCTTTGCTTCTTCTGCGCTTCAGGGACGTCCCACTCATCCAGAGCCTGCATCGCCTGTTCTACCCATTCTTCTTCTACAGGTTTCTTCTCCCGCCGGAGTTGGTACGTTTCCTGTAAAATTCCTCAACCGTCGATAACCAAAGTTAGTGTGTGGAGGGCTTGTTCTTTGACATTTAGCCAGCAAATCTCCGATAGCCACTATAAATTCAGGCCCGATCATGGCCAGCGGACTGGGCGCGGGAACATTCGCGGGATCGCCATGTGGCGCACTTGGCTGAATCAGTTGAACTTCCACCTCATCCGTCAGCTTCACGCTCGCGCCCTGAAAACACACTGGAACACCCTTTCTCCACTCAAAAAGAACTTATGTGTGAGAAGTGTCTGGGTTCGCTTTAAGGAATACAATTATTCTGATGAGATCATCAGAATACTGGTGTCTCCCAGAGACCAATATAAAATATAACTTTTAATGAAGAGTTTAAAAAAATATATATTTTGATTGACAATCTTGTAGACATAAATGAACAAACAATTCAGTGAGAAGTGCTCAATGACAAAAAACATGATAAAAACAAGAACAATTGGTGGTTTTCTTGCAACAATTCCTGAAGATTAGGAAACCATTCAATAAGTGACCTTCAAGGGTCACCTCAATTGGTGGTAACTACCATGAAAACCGAGATGGTGAATGAAGCATAATAATTGTGCAGCAAAAATAACCAAGAAAAAAGCAACAAGGCAAGGGATACACTTGTATCAACGATACTTAGCTAAATTAGCTCAAACTGTACCGCAATGGTTAACCAATGGTTATATCAGAGACCACATAGGTTTGACACGGTTGCCAAAAACGGAATGGACAGTGAATAGGAGGAAAATCCCTGCCTGCTACCGCACCCATTTGATACACATAAGCACAGAATTTTAGTAAATATATGAAGCAAGGAAATTAAAAGGATTTTTAACCGGCCCCAATTTCATCAGTATAGAGTAAAATATTGTGTATTAATTTAATATGAATTATGTAGATTGAATTAATGAAAGATGTGAATCATATATAATGAAAAAATGATTGATTTCCTGGTATAAATGAAAATAAAAATATTAATAAAGGGGGATGAATATAAAACAAAATGACCGATAGGGCTACATTAGTATGAATGGAAAAATGGAAACTCAAATAAACGATGTATAGTTGAAGTCCTCATTTAGGCCATATGGATAGAGGGTTTTGAGAGTATATATCCAAAACGATTCTCTCTGGCAGAGAGTTTTATCAAAATTGCCCCGCCTGGGTCCACAAACTACCTGTTCTATAGCCTGAAAAGATAGACATGAAGGATCTGAGTCATGTTGGTTTCTAACATGTCTAGAGACAGAGGTTTCTAGATTGTTGTAAATTGAATTTACATGCTGTAAAATGCGGCGTTTGAATTGCTGGATCGTTTTGCCGACATATTGAGAGCCACACTGGCATGAGATTAGATAAACAAGGACTTTACTTGAACAGTTCATGAATTGTTTAATTTTATAATGTCGCCATTTCATAATGGGTTCGCTTTAATGTCCAGAATTAACCCCCGATGATCTGGTGTCAGCGCGGCCACGGCCCGGCGAATCTGATCTTTGGCCCAAGTGTCTGCAGGAATATCCATGACTATGCTTAACTCTATCTGGCTATTTTGCTCCTCACACCATTTGGCAGCAGTGTCTGGATCCATAATTAACCCATTAATTGCGGTTTTATTACAGAGACTGGAATCCCGGAACGAGCCCCCACGTGTAGTGCTCACCCCCTCAGGAGCCGCTGAATTAACCTCGGGTTAGTCTCACTGCACTAGGGAATAAATATACACCAGCACTGTTGTGGATTTTATAGATTATATACTTTACTGATCCCAATAAAGCGGCATATAATGTAGATACGGTATATGAATGACAGGATTTCGTAATGCGGGAAAAACACGCGGCGGTAAAAGAAAAGTTTAACCCCTTCAGTTCTGGAGTGTAAGTCCCGTAAAAGTAATGTCTCAAAAAGTGTGTGTGTGTGTATATGATCTCTGGTACCCGGGTACTATATTCAACTGGCCAGTGAATGAAATGAGCAAATCTTCGACTAGTCACGTTGGGGCCCTGTAGATTTGGACAATAATGCAGCATGCTTTGTTATACTTGGAATTTGCGGCCTGGAAGTCCTCTCACCCATCCGTTAGACAATCTGTCCCGCTGCGCGATCAAGGATGTCTCTCCGCTTTACCACTGGGACTCTGTGCCACCGGATCAGCTCTCTTGCTTGTCCGATCTCCACAATGCGAAACTACAGTCTACCGCCTGCAATCCCAATGGATCATCGCGGTCTCCTTACTCGGGGTCCAACCGGAACTAAATTTCTGTGCAAACCTCTCGGCGGGGCGTAGGTAGGTCTCCGCAAAGTCACTGTCCCGATCTCCAGCACTCGCAAGGCAGCGCCTGCCCTCCGGCCTGGTCACGATCCTTGGCAGTCTCAGTGCTGGTGCTCACTCTGCCTCTCCTCCGCAAAAAGGCTGCGGATGTCCTTCCTCTCTCTCCCACCCACTTCCTGTCTCCACCGCAAAACACAATGGAAATTGTAGTTCCATTTGTGTCCAGCATAGTCCATATTGCCCCTGTCTCCCTCTGGTGGCCACAACAAGTAAATGCAGCAAACACAATCCTTAAACAGCGCTACATTGTCTACATTTGTCACTTTTAGGGTTAGCTTGGCTCACGTCATTTTTCTACCTTCTTTGCTTTGTTTTTTTATCGTCGCTTTAGTTTTTCTAGGGTACTCACACCATTTGTAGATAACCACGTCAATAATTTGATCTGTGCTAATTTACGTAAATATTTTTCTCTAGGCACCCAGGAATAGTCTGCGTTTTGAGCCCGGCAAGTGCTTTCTTTTTTATTATTGTTTTTACTAACAATTCATGGTACACTAGCATCATAGAGACAGGTTACAGCAGGGATCTCAAACTCAGGCCCCCAGATGTTGATTGCCTACAATTCCCAGAATTCTTTGAATGCAATAGATGGGCAGAGAATCAAGGGAGTTCAGAAACATCTGGAGGAGGCAGAGCATACATTGTTTTAACATTTGTTCCCTGAATAATGTGATGTTATGGACAAAGAGAAACATCAGGGGTCTGTCGTATTCAACAGTCTGTTCTGTGATGTAATCTCGCTGCAGCATGGCATCACATGAGAGACAAGGAAACTAACAAGATGGAGAAGACGTGAAGTGAGGGTAAGTGAAAAGGAAGAAAAATAGTGGCTTCTTGATGCTTCATTACGAAGGTAAACCATTGGTTTCTACTCTTCAGGCAAAACGCATTGTCCCCTAAGCTAAGAATTAGACATGTGCAATACGTTTCATTCTGAATTGAAATTCGGATGAAAGTCACCATTTTCTTATTTCGGGAGCATTTCTGAAAACGAAAGATCGACCATCTGAAATTTCAGATCGATTCAATTCGGTGATTCGGATCATTTGGGGGATTCGGATCATTTCGGCGATTCAGATCAGTTGGTTTTTCATCTTTTTAGGAGTTATTTCGTTTTTAATTGCTTATTTAAAAATGGGAAGTAGATTACTACCAATAGAATGAAAGTTTCACTTTTTTATTCTAATTAGGATTTTTTAAGGCATTTTTTGGGTGAAATTTTAGGTTTCCTAACTTGTTTTAAAGAAACAAGGCTTTTTAACCCATAGCTTTCAATGCAGCATATGAATCCACACACTGCTGGGAAGGGCCTCTCTGAAGTATAATTAATGCAGCATATGAATCCGCACACTGCCGGGCAGGAAGCACCTCTCTGGAGATGTTTTTTGTTTTTTTATGAGTTATAATTAATGCAGCATCTGAATCCACACACTGCTGGGAAGTTCCTGCCAGTGTGTGGATTCATATGCTGCATTAATTATACTGCAGAGAGACGCTTCCCAGCAGTGTGTGGATTCATATGCTGCATTAATTATACTGCAGAGAGGCGCTTCCCAGCAGTGTGTGGATTCATATGCTGCATTAATTATACTGCAGAGAGGCGCTTCCCAGCAGTGTGCGGATTCATATGCTGCATTAATTATACTGCAGAGAGGCGCTTCCCAGCAGTGTGCGGATTCATATGCTGCATTAATTATACTGCAGAGAGGCGCTTCCCAGCAGTGTGTAGATTCAGATGCTGCATTAATTATACTGCAGAGAGGCGCTTCCCAGCAGTGTGCGGATTCATATGCTGCATTAATTATACTGCAGAGAGGCGCTTCCCAGCAGTGTGTAGATTCAGATGCTGCATTAATTATACTGCAGAGAGGCGCTTCCCAGCAGTGTGTAGATTCAGATGCTGCATTAATTATACTGCAGAGAGGCGCTTCCCAGCAGTGTGCGGATTCATATGCTGCATTAATTATACTGCAGAGAGGCGCTTCCCAGCAATGTGCGGATTCATATGCTGCATTAATTATACTTCAGAGAGGCACTTCCCAGCAGTGTGTAGATTCAGATGCTGCATTAATTATACTTCAGAGAGGCCCTTCCCAGCAGTGTGTAGATTCATATGCTGCATTGAAACCTCTGGGTTAAAAAGCCTTGTCTCTTTAAAAAAAGTTAGGAAACCTAAAATTTCACCCCAAAAAATCCCAAAAGAATAAATAAGTAAAGAAACTTTCATTCTATTGGTAGTAATCGACTTCCTATTCTTAAATAAGCAATAAAAAAAGCGAAATAACTCATAAAAAAGTGAAAAAACAACTAATCAGAATCGCCGAATTGATCCGAACCGAAAAAAAACCTATCTGAAATGATCCGAAACGGAAAGCAACAACCGGAAAAAAAAAACTAAACGAAAAAAAAAGTCATGCACATCCCTACTAGGAATTAGCCAATCCTTGTAGATTGTCGCAAAACCATATATTGATCCCAGACATTCATACATTAATATTTATTTATTATGCCTGCTTCTCCAGCTCTCATATTGGAGTCGGTGAACAAACACTTCAACGTGGAAGGAATCTATCCAAATTATAATTTAGTAAACAGCCACATTACTTAGCTGAGCCAATAAGTGTCTGTCTGCCAAGTCATGCAGTCTAGAGACTTTAACCTGCGGTGAAAACGTGCTGATCCAAATGTTAAAAAGCTACATTCGCTCACATACAGTAACGTCACGCAGATCACTGGCCACTATCATCCAATTGGCACAGGATACACAGTTACTCATCCCTGGCATTTGTGATGCATTCAACGGCGATTTTATTTCTTTAGTTCATTACTAATTGCGTTTAAAGAAAATATCATGCATAAATGTGAAAGGTTTTTGGGAATGGCTCTTCCAAAAGGTCAAATTCGTCACACTCCCCAAATGTTGATAAACAATGCTTCCCATATATACTATCAACAGGGAATGGGACGAAGCTAATACCATTAAAACAGAGGATTGTTAAATAGCTCCATCTTGTTTCTCCGCTCCTAGGGTGCACGTTGTCAGACCTTTTTAGATATAAAATTTCTATAACGCATGAATGTTTAAATTTGGGGCCAGGAATTGCGCCACACGAACAACTTGTCTGCGTCGTTAATATATAACAAGAACAAGAGATAAGCTAAACTCGTTAGTGTTACGCATACAAGAAAGGACATTTAACATTGATCAAAGACAGTCTAATGGACTCTGTTTATTTTATTTATTTGTTACAACCAAACAGGGTTTAGATCAAATGGTTTAAAAGTAAGGGAACACAATGACAACTAAGATAGATATCTCAGTATTGTGTTTATTTCGTCACATCGAAACTCTGAAAGACCACGTAAACATGGAACAATAGGTTGCCCAATAAAGAAAAAAAACCCAAAGAAGGTTAAAAGGCTTGGGTAAACCAGCTTGCTATTCGGCAATATGTACTATATGGTATGAGAATATTTATTAGTTAGAACTGATGATTTTAGCATCTTATAAAAACAGAGGCCCTACCACATTTAGTTGATCATCACAAATGTCTGGTGTACTAATCCGTATGAAGCCAATTAAGTCGGGTAACGTGTGAATGTTAAAAACGATACCACGAATCAATGAATGGATATCCCCTCACATACACATCCCTGTGGATATAAGTAAAGGGGGCACACACGCCGTGGCGAAGTATGCTGGCGATGCCACAATAGAAATAAATTTTAATTTGTTAATAAAATCTATGGAGTCCCGGGATATAGGAATAAAACGACCCCAAACCAGTAAAAGATTGGCCAAGCCCATAAAGTAATTCCTGCAGAAGGTTGATGGTTGATCTGAGAGCGCCATCTGCTGGCCAGGTAACATAACACCTGGACAGACCCCTGGAGTTGATGAATATATATCCTCCAATCAAATGAGGCCACATAGTGATGGGCTAGATCTAAAACTGGGCGGAAGACCACTATATAGAGAGGACACTCCAGAGCAAGGAAAAACACAGACTGAGAAAAGCTTGGGGAGAGACCTGAGGGGGAGAGACCTGAGGGACGCTTGGAGGGAAGAAAGGCAATCACCATCGGCCGCCCCTTTAAGACCGACCACACCCTAATCTTCCACCACTCTATCTTCACTAACCAGATGGTAAAGTATACCTGAATAATATGATATCTATTTTCTAATTGCATAGTCCTGACTTTAGATGTCCATCACAAACTAAAGGAATATAAATAAATTATTTTGCTGTTTGAGCCTAATAATCAGTAGAATAGAAATTCTGCCTTTACAGTTCACTGCAGAGGACTACTAAGGGAGAAACCTATTACCGGCTGCATACTTGAGCCATAATTTAGTGAAATTATTTATATTCCAAGAATACTGTTTGTGGACATCTAAAGATCAATTATATACCTATAGTGAGATACGCTGGGACCGTGAAATAGCTTTTATATGTCAAGTACTGTCCGCCCCATTCGTAACCTAGCATAACTCCTTCCATATCCATCTTGCAGCCCTTCCGAATGAATGCATGCACTGTAAGTCATTAAGAAGCGTTAGGTTAACGTATATCGAATGAAGTGCTGTGATTGATCTGTGGAAGAGATAGTCTCCCTATCGAGTGTGTTATGTATCTCCCTGAAGGAAGTTGCATTTAGTGAATAGGCCCCCACAATAATAAATTGTGCTGCAGGTGATGCCCAGTAACTGAGTGTTTATCTTAGCCAGGTGGAGGATTGGTTTATAATGGGAAAGGTTTAAGTGAATAGAATAGAGTTTGGTGTTTAAGAATTGAGGCGTGTATATCTGTGGTGCGGTCTATAAACCTAAAATATCTGTCCATTAGATTATTGCGTGTCGCAGTATCGCTACTAATCACAATCTATAATCACTTGTAAATTGTGTCTTGCTAATCCGTTGATAACATACGGTTGTATGAAACTTGACGTGTGAATAAATTTTGGTTTGAATTGTTTTACCGTTACGCAGTCTCATATCTTTATTGATTTTATTGTGTTTAAAAATATCTAGAGAGCATCAAAAGAACTCGGGATAACGCGCCATATATTTGTTAAGACGTACATTCATTGATTGGTTATTAATCCCTATTTTAGGGGTTAAATACCAATTTATACCGCTGGTATTGGAGGCACTGTCAATAATATATATATATCTATGTATATCAACAATAAGAAAAATATGCGTCATAATTAATATATCCCTGACCTATTAAAGAAGTCAATAATCTCTAACAACGTTGACAGGTAACACCATCCAAGGTCAGTCCTACACCCGATGAGGAGAAAAGTACCGCACATTTCTTATATTTGCTAAGTAGTTTAACATATTTTTTATAGCTATAGAATCTGTTACTTTACCTCAACATTGCAACAATGTCAATACATAGACTTGTGCAATTACTTTTATTTTAGGGTGGCTAAAAAGATGCTCCAAAAACACGTAACAAAAGTTTTAGAAAACACTCATGAACCTCGGCGAGTAGTGTTATTACTTTGATAATGTCCAGATAACTAGACCGACCAGGTGTAATAAAAGAATTATAGTGGGATACGTGTTTTGATACAAGGTTTTATTTTGTGCACTTTGTTAAAGATCTGAGAATGCACATTCTTTACCCCTATGTGTATCTATATATACAGTTGTGTTCAAAATTATTCAACCCCCACTGAAATTGAGTGTTTTGGCCAGTTTGACATTGATTTTGATCATTCAGTCATCTTGCTTACAATTAAATCAAAGAGGCACGTGTAGGTCAGACAAATATAACATAACATTTATAATGAAATAACCACAAATGTCTTTTCTGTGCTCACATCATTATCAGTTTTATTCAACCCCCAAGTGACATTCAATCTTAGTACTTAGTACAACATCCTTTTACAGTTATAACAGCTTTTAAACGTGAAGCATAGCTTGACACAAGTGCCTTGCAGCGATCTACGGGTATCTTCGCCCATTCGTCATGGGCAAAAGCCTCCAGTTCAGTCACATCCTTAGGCTTGCGCACTGCAACTGCTTTCTTTAAGTCCCACCAGAGGTTCTCAATCGGATTTAAGTCAGGTGACTGCGATGGCCACTCCAAAATGTTCCAGCCTTTAATCTGCAACCATGCTCTAGTGGACTTGGAGGTATGCTTGGGATCATTGTCCTGTTGAAAGGTCCAACGTCTCCCAAGCCTCAGGTTTGTGACGGACTGCATCACATTGTCATCCAATATCTCCTGGTGCTGAAGAGAATTCATGGTACCTTGCACACGCTGAAGCTTCCCTGTACCTGCAGAAGCAAAACAGCCCCAAAGCATGATTGACCCCCCGCCATGCTTCACAGTAGGCAAGGTGTTCTTTTCTTCATAGGCCTTGTTCTTCCTCCTCCAAACATAGCGTTGATCCATGGGCCCAAACAGTTCTAATTTTGTTTCATCAGTCCACAGAACACTATCCCAAAACTTCTGTGGTTTGTCCACATGACTTTTGGCATACTGCAGTCGACTCTTCTTATTCTTTGGAGACAGCAAGGGGTGCGCCTGGGAGTTCTGGCATGGAGGCCTTCATTACGCAGTGTGCGCCGTATTGTCTGAGCTGAAACTTCAGTACCCACATCTGACAAATCTTTTCTCAGTTCCTCAGCAGTCACACGGGGACTTTTCTCCACTCTACGCTTCAGGTAGCGCACAGCAGTCGAAGTCAGCATCTTCTTTCTGCCACGACCAAGTAGCGTTTCAACAGTGCCCTTTGCCTTGAATTTGCGAATGATGCTTCCTATGGTCTCTCTTGGTATGTTTAACATCTTTGCAATCTTCTTATAGCCATTGCCCTTCCTGTGAAGAGTAATCACCTCTTCTCTTGTCTTCCTGGACCATTCTCTTGACTTCACCATGTTTGTAACCACACCAGTAAATGTCTAGAAGGAGCTTAGTATCACAGTCATTTTAAAGCTGCCTAATTGGTGCTTATTATGCTTTATTGCTGCTCCGTGACATCCACAGGTGTTTTCAATACCTGATTGAAAACACTTGAATGAACCTCTGTTCTTCAGAGTGATAGTCTTAAAGGGGTTGAATAATTGTGTCAATGAAGAATTCACAAAAGAAACATTTACTACTGTATTACAAAACCAATTGATGTCATTTTAGTTGCATATGGTTCTTTAAAAACTCCTTGTTGGATTTCATTCTGAATACAATTACAAATGTACACTAAATTCCCTAAAACCCTTTACAGCATTGGGGGTTGAATAATTTTGAACACAACTGTAGGACCTTTATGAAATAATTATGCATATTTAAACATCAATTTTGATGCACTAAGGGAGTGCTTAGTTTGTTTCATACACAGTGGATGTGTCTGAATGTAATGTTTAATATTGTCTGTTATATGTGTTTTTGGAGCATCGTTTTAGCCACCCTAAACATAAGGTTAGTTTTTAATTTATTCATTAAAAGTCAGCTTTTAATTCATTTTGACAGGTAGTTAATATATATCCTCCTAAATGCTAGTTGGATATGAGTTTGTCTTGAGCTTATGAGGTTGAACCCTATACTATCTCCTGTGATTGTTTATTTGGCTATTCGGCCATTTGTTGCATCTCAGACATTTTTGTTACATTTTTTGCTGCTCTTGTAGCAATATTTCAATGTGTTCATTATGTCAAATGGCATGCAGGTTTGTGGTGGCAAGTAACCCTTTAACACTGGCTAGTGGATTAAGCCCTTACATTTACAGCTCTCTACATTTATATCTAATCTGCAACATACCTCCAAACACTCTGTAAATTATCAAGGGTTGGTGGAACCATTTCAGTTTTCCAGGCTTTAATATCACTCCCGTATCTGTAAAATAAACAAACATAAATAATCATTGTCACGGACAGAGGCCATGTTCTGGGATCACCAGGCACAATATTAATAACTATACTGCGCCACATAATCTGTCAGCGATATATAAGTGTGGGCATGTCTGGTTAATTTATTCACCAGAGGTGATCGGGAACTGAAAAAGCCTTTTGTGATCCTGAGAGCATCAAAGTCCCTTTGAACTGAGATGGGAAAGTCTTGTTCTGTGATCACACCTCTGTTGGGGGGGGGGGCGAGGACAAAGGCAAGATGTCACCTTCATTTGGTTGAGTGGAGCCAGAATGCAAATTAATGAAGCAGCTGTTTTCTCTTACAGTATAGAGATTTCTGTTATTTTTCTGTTTGTGAGAGTAAATATTAATTGTAATATCTTTTTATACTGTAAGAAAAAGTTAGAAGCTGTGTATAGGAGGCGAATAGGGGGATTGAGAACCAGAGATAGAATAGATGGTCCTTCTAATCTAAAGGGGTTAACCTGGCAAATTGGAATGTTTTCAAAAGGGGTCAAAGGACATGTGTATAAAACTTAACGTTTATTCTGCACTAAAAATCAGGACAGACATACACATAAAACATAAATGGGCTCACAATGGAGCTACCTTGGAAACCTGACTAAGTAGGAGACGGTTTGCTTTATTTTATTTTTAATTGTTTTGCTCTCGACAAGAGATTCCTATTGGGATGGGTCCTGCCACGTAGCGCTCTGAATACGAGACCATTCTAAGGATCTCAAAGCTTGCCTACCACGCCTTTCTATGCTTTACTAAAAATATTTGTTTTTGGCTCTCCATTCTTTCTAAACTACGGACCCTCCTAGGTTCATATTTCTTACTATTTAGTTAGAATATCCAGCCAATGTTTCTAGGTGGTTAGGCTGAATCTGTCTGACTAGCAAACCTTCTCCTACTTAGTCAGATTTCCAAGGTAGCTCCATTGTGAGCCCATTTATCTTTCTTGTGAACAGTAGGAACTATAGGTTTATGCGCATGTCTGTCCTGATTTTTAGTGCAGAATAAACCTTAAGTTTTATATACATGTCCTTTGACCCCCTTTTATACTGTATATGCACTGTTAACAATTTTTTTCCTCGTCATAAGAAATATTCCTTTACTAAGCTCTGCCTTTGTCTGATATAAGAATCGCGTTACCCGAAGAGACATTTGTCCTAGTAGCCTTTAGTTTCTCAATGCTCTACTAAATTGGGTTTGGTGGGGTCAGTCTCCTAAACTGTGTTTTGTGGGATTAATTGAACGGGGCATTTCAGGTCACCTCCGTTTCATAATAGGCAAAGACCTGTGGTGGTAGTTAATTAAGGGAAGTGGGTAGCGATAAAGGGGGCCCGTCAGTCATTATTGTGGGTCTAGTGATTTTTAACCTATCACCCACTTAGCCAAGTCACATGCCCTTCCGGAGTGAAATTGGACTCTGTGACAATCAAAAAAAAAAAAAATAATTATATATATATATATATATATATAACATTTATAGCATTCTTATTGGATAACCACATAATATGGTTATCATTTAACCCATTCAATTCCAAGAGGTTTCCATAAAACCACTGGAAAGACCCAGTGGATTTATGGAAAAGCACTGTCCATTACAGACAGTCAAAAAATGTATTAACTGTTCATACACACATTTTATAGACAGTAAGCATAGCAGACAGGCAGAGGGCTCCCCCGCTGGTCAAAAAGTGCTACTACATGTATAACAACACAGTTGCACCTCTGTTTTTTCTGTGAAAAGAAAACAGGACTCCAAGCTGTTTAAACAGCTTCAGTACGTAAGCAGAAATGTCCAAGGTATGGAAAACATGAGAGCACCTTCTGGGGCCCATTTGCTAATACATTTTGTTTGCTATAAACAAATTTCCTTTGAATTGCTTTAGAATATGGCCAGGTCAAGTTTACATCATGTTGGGCTCTTGCAGGAGCTTTTGATGATCGAGTTTATTCAATCACGATAGTGAAAGGATAGAAGTAAACAAGCACGTGGTGAAAGGAGCAAAGGGAAATTCCTGCTATAATAATCCCTTTGTGCAATATTGAGAAAAAGTATTACCAATCTCAAATCTTAGAATAGTTATCGTGAGAAAAGAAGAGGTCTTCCCATCTTCACATTGCACAGGTGAAAATCAAAGAGAGTGAATGCCAGCAGTTGGAAACTGGGTCTCTAATAAGTCCTATAGAGGCGTGTGAAAAGGGTATGACAATGGTACGTATCGTATCATTAGGTGGTTGTTTTCTGGATATAAGGCGTACAATCAATACTTTTCAAGCAAAGCTAAAACAAGCAGACACATGATATATGCTGTGAAACCTATTGAATGTATTCCTTACAAATCCTGTTCTAGAATGTGTGAAATAATAGAGGAGGTGTAGAAATACCATCCTGGTTGTGGACAGTGGAATGTAAAGCATCTTAGTTATGACATGCCATCAAAAATGCAGACCCTGTGTACAAGGAGATTGGGGCCAACAATCAGCAATTTATAAACAATGCTTTGTACTTTCCCTTGGTATTTTTGACTATTACTGTTGGCATGTATATGCAACAAATGATTATCTCATTACACTTTGTAACTCACGCAATGATATTGAATGAATCCTTATTCGCCATTTGTTCCTCTAACAGGTGTCGCAGGTTATGCTGGATTTGTATGATTTGAAAGGCGTTTGCGGCAGATACGTCCACCAGCAAAACTACTCTATGGAAAGAAAACCAAGACCAGTGAATACGTTAGGTGCTATAGAACCCAAAACACTATTGCCGTTTAGAAGTTTTATCATTTTATCTTGTGTCAGGGTTGCTGGGTGCAGGGTTAAACAGATAGTGCAAACCAGTAGGTTTCTTTACATGATACAAAAGGGTTACTGGAGACACAGGTACATAGGAACAAAAGTTGGATATATGGCAAAGGGAACACAATTAGGATTACAGCCATCAGGACACACCATAACATGAGCAATGATGAAGCACTACAGCTGGGGATGAAGACCCTTCTAAACCAGTGCTACTAGTCAGGCCACACCTGTAACTCCTCACAGGTGAGATGGATGTAAAACCAAAAGTGGAAAAAGACAAAAAGGTGCAGGAAAAGTGCTGCTAGGGTTCAGGACAAAGCAGAAGAAGTGCAGGCATGAGTCTTTTGGAGCCTCTTATGCACTCCTGGGTGCGAACCCTGACACATTTGAGCATAAAGGGAAACATGGTACACTGTAGGTAGAGTTCCTGTATGTCTTTATTTTATTATCAATGATACAATTTTCAAAATTAAAACCATTTAAAAATGCCTAAATTTCACACCCGATCCAGTTAATGTCAAGTTACTTATCATTTTTGAAATGCCGAAAGATCTTAACTTGCACAACTCCTAAAACAACGCGATTGTCAAGATGGTTTGAACCTTTAAACGTAAGGCCTTCAAGACCTCCCCAAACGCCACTTATCTTCCTCTACCCGACTCCTCTAAACTGTAAGCTCATCCGAGCAGGGTCCGCAACAACTCTTGTTTCTGTTCCTAGGTTTGTTTTAATTTTGTCTCATTCCCCATTGGTTATTGTAAAGCGCTGCGGAAACTGTTGGCTGAATCTTCTGGGTTTGGGAGTCCCTGAGCTGAAGAGGAGGAGATGCACGCAGCGAAGAACAAAAGGTGAGTAGTATTACAAAAACAAGGTAAAAGAAGTAAAAAATAATTGAGTGGACGCAGTCAGTAGCCTCTGCCCAATTCTTTAAGGGCAAAAAAAGGACACGCATCTCAATAGTGGTTATTACAAAATCACGGTTCTTTCATTTAAAAAATGGTGGATTTATTTCGGTGAATAATGGAAAATCAAGTACGGTGAATACACTGTTTAGAAAAGTGCAACCATAAATCTCTGTACATTTTCCCATCATTTCCACCATAGTTTCTAAAAAAAGTTGTTCAGGTTAGTTTTCTATCAGGGTTATTCAGAGAGAACCGATCTGGCCCCCTAATGGCTCCGAATAGGGAATTTCCCCATACGGTGTCATTTCGTGGCTATTCAGAGAGCAGGCAGTTCACCAAATTTTTGCGAATTGCGAGCAAGTACGGTGCCTGTTCGATGGCAGTGAAATCCCCCATGGAGAAGCAATGGTTAACCTATTCAGAGGACACCGAACAGCAGAGAAATGTCAGAGAAGTGCCCTGCTTTTCGGTGGTTTCATTCAGCAACTTTATTCAGGCGAATCCCATAGGCTTCAATGTAAAAATATTCCAGTTTTTATACAATATATAATAAACCGTTTAGTCTTTTAATCTGCAGTAAAAAGTCTATTTATTTTCATTTTGTTTGGATCTTTTAGGCATTTTTCAGGAAACCTTTTTTCGTTTCTTTTTTAAAAGCATTTTTTCTTTTTTGTACCAGCCCTTTTTATTATCATTCATAGGATCTTATATGTTAATTCGAGACATATTTATTCAGTAGTTTTTTGCAAGCAGCGTTTCAATTTTGACACTTTCAATCGTTTTTTCTTTTGTTTTTTTTACCCATCTGGCGGCTTGTTGGCTTTTTTCTGCGGCTGGTCGGCGCTGTGTCTGGCGGCTTGACGGACGCCCTCTGGCTGATTTATAAAAATTAAAAAAAAGCCGCAAAACTGCCGAAATGATTGATCCAGATAATTTATCAGATTTATTCAATATATATTGAATAAAAACAAAGCCGTCGAAGGGAAAAAGAAAAAGCTGCAAAACAGCCAAAATTATCGGATACGATAATTTCGGCAGTTTTGCGGCTTTCTTTTTCTCTTTAATCAGGCAGCAACTATCAGATCTGGTACATTATCGGATCGGATCCCGTCCTGTAAACTGCTGCAAGAACGCCGCTGCCAACCCGCTGGACAACCGCTGCAAACCCGCCGGAGGGCTACCAAACGGAGCAGTCGAGCTGCAGATGAAAGCTGACAAGCTGCCGGACAGGTAAAATAAATAAATAAATCTATAAATAAAAAGAGACTTTCTACTGCAGAGTAAAATAATAAACGATTTATTAGATATTGAATAAAAACGGGAATATTTTTAACATTGAAGCCTATGGGGTTCGCCTGAATAAACCTGCCGAATAAAAACACCGAACAGCAAGGTATTTCGGCAACTTTTTTCTGCTGTTCGGTGTTCTCAGATTAGATTGGAGATTTCACTGCTGGCGAATTGCACCGTATTTCGCTGTCAATATGCCAATATTTGGCAAACTGCCTGCTCTCTGAATAGCCGAATGGCCAGGAAACGTCACCGTACGCTGAATTTCAGTGTCAGGTAACACTTTGGGGCCAGATCGTCTCTCTGTGAATAACCCCTATAGTTTCCATCGGTATTCCATGTAGTATCTACGAGAGTTCAGTGGCGATTGGCACTTTAAATATCCACTAGGTATATTCACCGGTGTTTCAAACAATGCTGGAACAACATTAACTGGAGAATTGCCATAGTATACTCATTTTACAGTGTAAAGATGGTACCATAGTTCAACATTGTTCACGGTCGTTTGCAGGCCGCCGCTGTTGAATTTTCCTTCTCTGGATAGTCAAAGTGCACTATAGTTGCAACATTGCTGACTTTTACCATTTTTAGCAACTATGGTGAACTTTGCAGCTGGTGGAAACATATTTCTTGATGCCATTACTGTTTATAAATATTAATGTGTAGTTTACAATACAGTTCACATAAACGGATACCTTTTTTCACAGATTGTGCCCCAGAATTTTCTGCTGCCACTTGTAAGCCAGTTTATTCTTTTTTCGTAGGTTTTTGCAACTTTGGCAAGTTGTTTCTGTGAAACAGACACAGCTATTGGATGCAACATAATATGCAATGCTAATTAGACATTATAATCACTCACAGCCGGTGCCTTAGTGTTATGGAACATCTTGCTACTGACAAAAGTTAAATTCTTCAAGCATTACATCATAGTAAAAAATGAAAAGATCTTACTGGAAACTTCCAAAAAAGAGAAAGCATAAAATAGGTCACAGATTTATTATATTTATTAAACCAGTCAGTGAGTGCAGATCACTGGCAACCAATCATACGCTAGCCAAATTGACAACCTCTTGTAAAGATATATGTAAAAACCCAGACATACATCTAAAAGGTTTAAATCACCTGAAATAGGTTTCAAATAGATGGGGGTATAGCTACAAGATGTGCTCACGCTTTGCGTACGCCTGCCACAACCTCCACATACATCAAAGCAGGTCCCTACCTATGCTAACCTAATGCCGCCTAACTAAGGGCTCTATCACCTCTTTAAAGCTAACACCCGTTCACATAAATGAGCGTTAGCACTCCGCACAGATCAACTACGACTCGCTAACAGGCTAAAAAAAAACATTACATGGGGAGCACAAGGTGCAAGCACTCAGTAATTAAGGGTAGGATCATAAGGTCCTAATGCTAATTACAAAGAGCTGTCACGAACTAAAAATGTTAACACCAGCTCTGAGCTAGTGCCAACTGGTAGAATCAGTTAGCAAAAGCTGAAAAGCCCCCCTCAAAAAATAAAATACTCACCTCTCATCCCCCCAGCAAGAACAGCGGCCCGATCCACGGCTTCTGGCTGCCGGGAGCAGAGTGAGTCTGGGGAAAAAAGACCCCAGTCTGCCTCCGGAATCACTCCACCGACCAGCAGGGTCAAGTGAGAGGCGAGATTCAGCTGGTCATTTGATCCAGCAGCAGAAGAAGTATATATATATATATATATATATATATATATAATATATATATATATTATATATATATATATATATATATATATATACATATACATAAAAAAATATATATATATTACATATACAAACACACTATTATTATATATATATATATATATCTATATATACACACACATATACACATTATATAAATATGTACATACACATACATACATATATACACACACACACACTTACAAATCAGCACTGTAATATATTATAACTAGATTTAAGGGAAATATTTCTCCAAAAAAAGGAAGTGGTACCTGATAATCATAGAGCGCAGGAGGATCTACGTGAACATTCTTTGTGGTCCCATCATGCCATTCAAATTGAACCATAACACTCTACAGACGAAAAGTGGATTATCATTAATTCACAAAAAATAGATAATATTTCCCCAAAACAATATTTGATTGTATCCTTCATATAGGTTCCCATACTTAGTAAATAAAAAGAGTAAGTTATAAAATCAAAATTACATATTTAAAAGAGAAAAAAAAAGCATATCAGGGTTTCACCTCCTAGTCTAGTCTATCGAATTTGTCTTCAAAATGTACAGCTACTCCAAGAATATGAATTGACTGAGAATGTGTAGATATTTTCCTTGCCCTCAGCGTCTCACATGCTGTTTTTCAAAGAAATGTGACACTGTGCTATATAGGAAAAGGGGTCTAATGGCTGCAGCAAGATGTAAATCAATGAAAAGAAGGGATATGGTAATGTTTATTGTAAGTTGTAACTTGAGCTACCGTAGGGTTATTCAAAGAGAGCCCAACTAGCTCCGAAATTGCACCGAACAGTGAATTTCCCCCTACGGTGCAATTTCGTGCCAATTCGGATATTGAAAACGCAGGCGGTTTGCCAAATATTGGCGAATTGCCAGCGAAATACGGTGCCTGTTCAAGGTCATTGAACTCCCCGTAGAGAAACAATGGTTAATCTATTCAGAGAACACCGAACAGCAGAGAAATGTCAGTGAACTGCCCTGATGTTCAGGGATTTCATTCGGCAGGTTTAATCAGGCGAATCCCATAGGTTTCAAAGTAAAAAAAATTCCCATTTATATTGAATATTTATTAAACGGTTTATTATTTTAATCTGCAGCATAAAGTCTCTTTATTTATTTAGGCTTTTTTAGGCATTTGTCATCAAAAATGTTTTTCAGGTTGTTTTTTTTTTTAAAAAAATAGCGTTCTTTTTGTGTTTTTTTTTCTCTTTAACAGACCTTATATATTAATTCCAGACATTTTCACGCAGAAGTTTTTATGCAAACAGCTTTCAAAAGTGGCAGTGTTTTTTTTTATTTTGCCCCGTACGTCGGTGTGATGGGGTGTATATAAGGTTCCCTGAGGAAAGGGTTAACTTGACAGGATTGATCAGCCCAGCAACACACACAATGGCTTGATGTTGTGATTGCTGGGGCTTTAAAAGAGACACGCCTATACAGGCACAGGAGGTTCATTTTTGGTGGATCTCCCCTCAGACAGACACAGCTCCTAAAGGCCTGTGATTTGAGGACACAATCTTTTGTTTTTGTTACATTGATTGCTGGATAGAAGAGAAAGGTTTTTTCTTTTTTTGTTTATTTGGTTGAACCAAGCAGCTGTGCCTGTATACACCTGTGCTACAAGGAATAAAGATTGCTTGATGAAACACTTTCCCTGCTGTGGTGTTCACGTGACCAGGTCCACTCCATTACAGTCGGCTTGTCAGCTTTTTCCGGCAGCTGGTCAGCGCTCCATTCAGCGGATCTTCAGCTTTTTCAGCAGATCGTCGGGTGCGTCTGGCTTTTTTTTGGATCACTCCAGTCTTTTTCCTGTGTTTTTTGGTGTTCGAATCAGCGGTTTTGCGGCGGTTTTTCTGATATGGTCGGTGGATTTTCCCTGCACTTTGGGGACCCAGCGGTGCATGCTGAATACACCGCAGGGGTCAGGGAATTTGATTCCCTGTATTGCAGGGAATGAAAGAACACCGAAATGTTGGTGGAATTTGGGTGCCCTTTGAATAACCGTGCATTGGTCTTGGATGCTCTGTATAGCTTCCATCCTGTCCATTCCGCGCAGGTTTGGGTTTCCACATTGTAAACACAGATGTGCCTGCCGTTATCCATATGATCAGAATGGTTTTCCTGTCCGTCACTAGAAACATTTGGTTGAATTGGGAGTGTGTATAGGCTCTATCAGGGAAAATTCCCAAATACTATTAACTCTGGGGATAGGGGCACCGGAAAGTTAGTACACTTCAGGTCCAGGTGTGACTATATTTCTCCCGAGATTTCCATTACTCGTGAACAAGTCCAAAAGTAGTGGAACGACTTGGCTCCTTCCTCCCTGCACTTCAGACAGTATGAGGAGGCTTTAATTTTTAAACATTGTTAAGTGTCTGGCGCTAGGTAAGCATTCAGTGCGATCTTGTGATGCGTCTCCTGGTACATGAATACTGGGATGAGTTTGAGACGTTGGTCTGTAGTCAATAGAACATCTTTGGTTGACACGGTAGTAGATATGTCATCCTTTTGTGGATGCGACTGGTTGGCAAGGAATGGTCAGTTATTTGTCCGATTTGTCTGTGTAGTAGATGGCATACTGCATGTAGTGAGTTGTGAATTGTGTCAAAAGCCTGAGTTCAATTGTCCAGTAGCTGCGGTGTGATCGTTATTATGTAGCTTTGGACTAGTTATAAGGCAAATAGGAATTTGTAGTGAAGGGAATGCATCTCGTAACTGTATTAACATCAGGAGTGTGCTAAGAGCATCCAAGCAATCTTCTGTGTTAGTGCCAATACTCAAATCAAATAATGACCATGGGAATGGTCATATAAAATTGATTTTGCATCTCTTGCGCCAAATGATTCCCATGGTCATTATTTGATATAGACGACTCCGGTCAGCAGGCGATCTCCACCTGTCATCTGTCTACACCCACACGGCCAACTCTCGCCTCCAAGAATTCTCAAGGGCAGCTCTGGTCTTGTGGAATGACTTGCCTCGTCCTATCAAACTCTCCCCCAATCTTCGGGCCTTCAAAAAATCCCTCGAAACCCATCTCTTCAGATTAGCGTACCACATCACTGATACAACTCAACCCTCTGCTCACCTACTCGCATATGATAGAAGCCGCTTCAAATGGCCCATCCATTCCCAAACCACTGGCACTAATGATCCTGCTGTCCAGGAAAATTCCCCTCGTCTTCCTCAATCCAAATCCCTCAAGACTGTAAACTCCTGTAGCGCTGCTTTAAAAACACTGTATTATGGTGCATTGAACTATTGCTGCCACCAGAGGGAGACATTGTTAGACTATGCTGGACAAAACCGAACTACATGTACCATCATCCATTGCGTGAGGAGAGGAAGGAGGTGGTACAGGAAGAGGAAAGAGATCAGCAGCCTCCTGCAAGGCAGAAGCAGAGTGAGCAGAGCAGTGAAAGGTGGAGGATGCATGTTAGAGCTGTCAGGGATCCCAACCAGGCCGGAGTACAGACGCTGTCTTACGGGTGCTGGAGATCGGGACAGTTATCACGTTGAGACCTACCTGCGCAGCACTGAGAGGTCTGGAGAAAAAAGCTAGTTCCGGCCGGACCCCGTGTTAGGAGACTGCGCTGATCGATTGGGAGTGCAGGCAGCGGATCGGTGTTCCAGTTGTGGAGATTGGGCAAGCTGAGAGCAGATTCAATAGCACGGAGTCCCAGTACACAGCGGAGAAGATCTTGTGGTCGAGGCATCGAGAGCTGGACAGTTTCGTTCATCGGATTGGTGAGAGGCCTCCAGGCCGCAGTTCCAATATAGAAACGCACGCTGCAATATTGTTTAAATTCACAGGGCCCCAACGGTGACTAGTCGAAGATTGTTTTGTTTCATTCACTGGCCAGTTGAACACAGTACCCGGGTACCCGAGACAACACACATATATATTTTTTGAGCTATTATTCACGGGACTTACACTCCAGAACTGAGGGGGTTAACCGTTTCTTTTACCGCTGCATGTTTTTCCCGCGTTACGAATTCTTGTCATTCAAATACCGTATATGCGTAATATATGCTGCTTTATTGGGATCAGTAAAGAATATAGTATATAAAAATCCACAACAGTGCTGGTGTATAGTTATTTCCTAGTGCGGTGAGACTAACCCGAGGTTTATTCAGCGGCTCCTCCGGGAGTGAGCGCTACACTCCTATGAGCAGGGCCCTCTACACCTAGTGTTTCCATCATATGTCCATTTATCTGTATCTTGTTCCCTTTGGTTATTGTAAAGCGCTGCGGAAACTGTTGGCGCTACATAAATGATGACAATAATAATAATAAAAGCAACAGCTAATACATCATTACCATTCTGTGTATGATTTTATTGAGTATTGTCTTATGTTACCCCTAGCCCCTGTTTGGTACTTTGAATGACTCGTATTATTTAAGTATGTATTAATAAATTTAGTTTTTGTTGCATTATTTTTTACATTGGATTGTAACAGACATCTGTGTCTCGTCCCAACTAATTGGTGATCTGAATAATTAGGTTGGGTTAGACTCCTATGTAGGTCTAGGTTTAAAATTGCACTGTTATAGGGCCCTATTACATTCCTTGCGCACAATTTTGCGCGTGTGCAAAAACGCATTAACGCGTGGGGTAAAACCCTTTGCGCTGAACGTCGTATTACGATGTTCACGCGCAAAATGCGCGTTAACGTCTAACGCGAGTGATCCTATACTTAACATTGTGAGCGCAAATGCCTTTACGCGCTGGTGCGCGCATGGTATTACAATCTTAGTGCAAAATTTAACGGACAACGTTTGCGCGCATAATTTTAACGTTTTTGAAAAGCTGGTGGTAACGGCAAAATGTAACAACTTGACCATTCCAAACTGCGGATTCACAACGGAGAACTTCGATGCGCAGTTTTTTTTTTTTACTAGATTCGTCAAAAATGACGGCCACTACCTAGTCTTCCGTCAGAACGGACGTCTGTTGTGCGCAGTCCGCACTAAATGATGGACTCGCGTTAAAAATTACATTGCGCTCACTGATTTCTACGCGCAACTGTACTTTGCGCGCATTTTTGCGTGTCGGTTTACGAGCGTAATTTCCCAACAGATGAAAAAAATGCGCGAGGAATGTAATTCCAGCGGTGATTTTCGTACGTTAACGTTTAACGCTTCGTGCAAAAACAAACACGCGTTTTGCGTGCGTTTTTGCATTAAGTATGTAATAGGGCCCATAGTAGGGTCGGCCTTGACACATTATTTTAGTTGACTCAGGGAAACCCTCGCCCATTATCCTTGCCGTAATAGTTTAGTGAATAAGGAATGTATTCTCCTCATGTTTCATTTTAATAAGATAAGGAGTAGGATCTGTAAGGGGTATAGCAATTTGGGAAATACCACCACTGCATGTGAGAGACAAGCCTTTCCTTGTCAGGGCTAGGTATTTGCAAGTATTTAACACATTTTCAATTTGTCGAATAGAGTTGGAAAAGTAAGGTTTGTAAAGTTTATCCATAGTTCGAGGAATTAGTATGCCTGGGTATTTAATGCTGTCAGCTGTGTGTAGCATTCATGGAGGGTGTGATCTCAGACCGAGTGCTATGGATATACAGCCCTGCAGGATGATTTAAAGCTGTGTGATTAGGGGCAGGGTAGTAGACCATAGATTTATTAGCAGGCAGATGGAAAACACCCCTTTCCCCCTATAGGGTTAATTGTCAGTTGACACCTGCTTAGGTCTGCCCTGTCCTTATAGGAGCTGTGGTTCCCTCTGAGACAGTCGGTCTTTGTGCTGGGTGCACTAGAGAGGGAGGAAAGACCTGAAGGTAAGTATATTCTGTTTCGTTCTGTACTATTGGTAAGCGGCTTAGCCGCCCAATACTATAGTCAGATATACTGAATGTTTAGTTAGACTCCACATGAGGAGTAGGCTTTACTTTATATTTGTTATTTTTTTGTGGAAACGACTACTCTGCATGTGCTGCCCACAATTCAGTCATTTTTTTCAGATCGGAGATTAAATTAAGAGCATTAGGGCATTTTGATTCCTGATCTGGCCATTCACATGGATTTTCATAACGTGTGAGACATAGCCTGTACACAAGCTGAAAACAAAAAGGTCTACAAGCAGTGACTTACCTCATGAAGAGTAGACGAGACAGTCTTCTGGAGGATAGGTACAAAATCCTCCACTATGGAATAGGCATTAGGTGCCAATATTTGATAGAGGCTCAGTTTTTTTGCTGAAACATATATTTGTGCATTTTTTAAATCATAATTATGAATGCATTCCAAAACAAGCAAGACTATATATCGAGGAACAATACGGGCGAATTGGATTACCTAGAACTTACCACTAACTACTTTACAATATGCGCCATCAATAAAGATACGCAGCAAAACAAAAACAAAATCAGTTTAGATGATTGTTTTGGCTTTTTGTAACAATTTTTTTTTTATTGAGGTACAGAAAAGTAAAGATACATCGAAATGGCACAAGCCATCAAGAGAAGAATTCACCTGGAGCACTATGAGGTGGTATGAGAACCAAATGAAACCAGTAACAGCAGGTTGGGTGGACTCTGTCCACAGGATAGAAAAGCCAAGGGATTGGGGAAGGGAAAGGGCGCGCAAAGCACAGAGGGACAGGGAAAATGAGTGAAAGAAAATGGTACAGAAGAAAAAAAAAAATGGATAGGAAAAGGGACCCCCCCCTCACATCTCACAGTCCCAGTCCTAGGGTTAAAAAGTGGAAGTAAAAAGGGGCTAGCGGCAGAGGGTTAAGCTGGTTCTTCTCTCTAAAGCCTGAGATACACCGAGCGCGTAGCGGCGCACAGCGTAGTGAAGCAAACATTTTGCAGGCTTGTCTTCACTCCGCTCCGCCTCGCAGCGTGTCTACACTGCATTGTGTTTGCTTCTCTCCGCATTGGACAGGAATCCACTAACTAAATTATAATGTACACACCAAAACCTTTTATTTATTTTCACAAAGCGCATATCATATGGGAAAAAAGTTTCTATTGAATGAAATCCATCTAAATTACTGCCCATCTAATAGGAATAGTATAAAAAAAAAAATAGAAAAAAGGCAACCCTAATCCTATAGCACCCCCCGTGATATATATATTATAGGGACACAGGGAACGCTATGTAGAGTAGGGATGCATCAATACCACACACAGACCTCATCATATATCCACACAGACCTCACACCAGAAAAGAAAAAAACAAAATTACTATATAATATATATAACTATATGTGGGGGGGGGGGGGTTGCAAGATCCGCAAACTCCAAACAACAGAATGCTAAACAATGACTTCGTACTCATTTTTAAACGGAACTATTCAGACGTGGGCAATACTGATTTCATTTTTGTAGATATATTTTTAGAACACCTGCAAATATATACAGTATATTTTTCATCATAGGAAGTCAGATTTTCTGCAGCCACACTGAAAAGACATATTTAAATAAGGTAATTTCAATTACTGGCTTTAAAATCTATAATATTACGACAATATTAATATAACATAATTGTTATTAGGAGGGGGGGTCCCGGCGGCACCTGGCCCTGCTGGGGGACAGCTCTCCCTGTGCCACTGGGCTGAGGCGAAGGCAGAGTGTGCGGTGCAGCGCTGGTGGGAGGGATCTACAGGACCCGGCGCAGGCGCCGTGTGCTGCAGATCCTGCCCCCCCCCCTCAGTGCACCGCTCCGCCAAGGGGAAAGATGGATTTTTCCAACTCCCTTCCCTCAGCGACGCATCGTGACGCGGCCTGAGCGAGGGAGGTGGAAAAATCTGTACACACTGAGCGCGTCTCGCCGTGCGGCGCCGCCTACAGGTGCTGCGCGTCGCAACGCGCTCAGTGTATCTCAGGCTTTAGTCTTAGGGAGCACAATATCTTGTGGTTGTACTACTCTCCTGTAGGAAGCTCAAAACATCAAAGAATAGTTGAACGTTTAGCCAGGGAAAGTGATCAGTGGACATCTTGCCATCTACAGAGACTATCAGGGTTATTCAAAGAGAATCGAAAAGTCACTGCACGTTCGGTGACTTTTCGTTCTCTTCAATTCGGTGCGATTTGGCGATCCCATTTTGGCGACCCTGCGGTGTATTCAGCAAGCACCACAAGGCCGTCGTAGTGAAGGGAAAAGCCGCCGCAAACCCGACAAAAACTCACCGCAAAACCCGGCGAACGCACACTGAAACCCGCAAAAACATCTGGATTAACCCCGCTGAAGACGCCGGAGAAACCCGAGCAGCCACCAATCACAGCGCAGAGCAGCCGCCGGAAAAACCCGACACCGCAGACGAATGGAGCAGAAAAAAACAAAAAAAACGTACACTTAATTGTTTGAAAAGTGAAACGCTGTTTGCAAAGAAACTACAGAACGAAAATGTCTGGAATTTACAAATAATATCCAATGAATGATAATAAAAAGGGCTGTTACAGAAAAAAGAAAAAAAGATTTAAAAAAAAAAAAACACAGAAAAAAGTTTTGCAAAAAAAAATCCCGAAAAATGCTTAAAAAGATCTTTAAAAAAAAATCTATAAATAAAAGAGACTTTTTACTGCATAATATTATAATCAACGGTTTATTAGATATTATATTAAAACGGGAATATTTTTAACATTGAAGCCTATGGAATTCGCCTGAATAAACCTGACAAATGAAACCACCGAACAGCAGGGCAATTCGGCAACTTTTCACTGCTGGTTTTTGTTCTCTGAAGTAGACGAAGCATTGCTTCTCTATGGGGATTCACGGCCCTCGAACAGGCACCGAACAGGCACCGTATGTGCAGGCAATTCTCCAACATTTGGCGAACTGCCTGCTCTCTGAATAGCCGAATGGCCAGGAAAGGTAACTGTACGCTGAATTTCACTGTTCGGTTACCTTTCGGCCACAATTCGGATCTCTTTGAATAACCCTGTATGTCTGCTCAAAGTGGTCCATCCTACACAGAGGAGCATGGCTGTTAGATGTTCCACGGTTACCATATACCAAATTTTCATGCCACTCTGGTTGAGAGGATGTGCGGACTTACAGGTGTGACCGAGATAACTGTGTACAGTCTTAGACATCCATTGCTTTTATTACTCGTCAAGTATATTCAACAATAACTTCAAAAGACACAGACAGTACCTTTCAGTCCATTTTTCTTCAACCATTCGGCAGAGGATTTTGGAGAAAATTTGGGGATCTCCATGTTCAAAGGTCCATCATGATTAGGAGGTTTAGGAAGGAATGCAGAGGGCGGCAGCTTATCAAGCTCAGTTGAAAACTATGTAAAAAATAATAAAAACGCACCACAGAATCCCGGACAATTAAACACATATGTGAAACAGAACACGATGATAATCAATGGAAATTTATTATAAATGATCTGATATCAACCTGTCGATGTGATGTTGCTTTAGGCTAGGGTCGGACAAACGCATTTTTCACGTCTACCGTCAGAAAGTGTGTCGATGCGTCCGAACGCACTTTTTCACAGAAGACACGATAGCGGTCATACGATGCGCAATTTCGGACGTGATTTTTGATGGAGCTATTAAAAACAAATGGACGTGATGTTGGCCAGACATGTGCAGCGTCTGACGTCTCCTAATCACGAACACATGCAGCTAGCGGACGCAGCGCACTCTCTGCGTCAGTACTAGCGGTTCTACGTTCTCTAAAAAAATGCGTTCCTTTGCCGCTTGCGTTGCGCGGCCGAACTTTTGTGCGGCCGTACTTCGTATATTGGCCGTCATTTGCTGCTACTACGGCCGTAATAAAGTGCGGTTGCACGCGCGTTCGCACTGCGTTCGTCTGACCCTAGCCTAAATGGTAATCAAAGATTTTAACATAAATTTGTGTGAGGGAAAAAGTAGAACACAATTAATCAGATCGTGGTGTAGTAAGGTTGTAAATGTTTAGGATGGATAGATTGTATCAGGCAATCTTATAGACAAGCTTATCTTAGAGAGTCTGGTTTAGGCTGGGGGCAGACGAGTGTCATTGGAGAGCGGAAGGAACGTCCATGACAGTGGACGTTCCTTCCACTCGACGCCCATCTGGCGCTGCAAGGCTCGGTCCTCCTATGGAGAATCGCGCTTTGCAGCTCTGTCAACGCACGTCCTAGCGCTTTGGCTGGGTTCAGACGAATGCAGTGTGAACGTGCGTTAAGCTGCACTTTATTACAGCCGTGGTAGCAGCAAATGACGTCCACGCAGGCCCACACACAAAGTACGGGCGCACGAAAGTTCGGTCACGCAGCGCAAGCGACAAACAAACACATTTTTTGCAAGAATATCGAACCGCTAGTACTGACGTACAGATTGTGCTGCGTCAGCATAGCGGCGTGTGTGCGTGATTAGGAGACATCAGACGCTGCTCATGTCCGGCCAACATAACGACCAGACACCCAAAGTTTCCTGGATTGGATCCGTAAAATCACGGCCGAAATTGCACATCGTATGACCGCTATCGCGTCTTCCGTGAAAAAATGCGTTCGGACGCATCAACGCACTTTTTGACGGTAGACGTGAAAAATGCGTTCGTCTGACCCTAGCCTTTGACGGAGAGGGCTGCTGCACGAACGTAGCACGGCTGCTGTTGCGCACGCAATTTGTGCGCACGCAACAGTGTGTGGCTGGCCCCGTCGAAGCGTCTCAATGCTGCGATGGACGCCAGAAGGCACACCAGTACGGTCGCACATTGTGCGCTCGTTTGCCCCCAGCTTTAAGGTTCTGGGACAGGTTAAAAAACATGAAATTCAGTTGAAGAACCAACAGTTGATGATAATTGTTATGATATATGTCAAGCTCTGCAGTAAATGTATTGCTTATACACGAGCCGTTACATAAAGACTTACTTCTTGCATTACACTGATAAGCGTATCTCCCAATCTTCCTTCCCGCATTTCCTTGATCTTGTTTAGAACATCAAAAGCTTTCTGGATCTCATTACCCAAAACCTGGAAATCCGTGCTCTTGTAGATCTCATCCTGCATTAAACAGGTGACATTTACTGATGTGTCATACATGAAAGATGAACATTGAAGCAGGGCATCACCGTGAGAAATGACACATGAACAGGCTGGAAGTTTATTTTCTGATGCCTTTGAGATATATAGCTTCGTCTTTCAGGATTCGGGTGGCGTCATAAGTTTTGGGTTTAAGACCCGGGATTTTTAGCAACAACTGTGAAGATCCATTTTGCAAACAACCCCAAACACACTGCAACATATATGGGGAAAGTTATTGTAGTTACTGGCAAGCAGGGCAAATTAAGAAGCCAGTAAATCAATGATAGTGGGAAGGTCAGACTCAAGAGGAGGCTGGCTACTGCCCTCTGCAACAGGCCCTGCTCGCTGCACTTGTGGCTGAATTTGGAGTCCCCAGATATTAGTTACAGATTTTGACCACCTACTCCCCTGCGTTTGGCTATACAGAAACCCACACATGCTGATCTACTCATGTAGACGGTAGAGAATTCACACAGGTACACACACGGAGATGCAAACACAATGATATAAAAATGTAAACACTACCAAATTAACATGCATGTAAAGACGTAGATACAGACAGTGATAGAAACACTCACATGTGCAATCCAAACACAAATACAAACATTGGCTGAAACAAGACAGACACACACACATGGACACTAGGTGACACAAACGTACAGACATTGGGAAATACACACGTAGACATAGAGAGATACATACACAAAGACAATAACAGATTCAGCGTATACAATCATTGACATATTCAGCCCACACCGGCACTGACATATTCAGCCCACACCGGCACTGACATATTCAGCCCACACCGGCACTGACAATTCCAGCCCACACCGGCACTGACATATTCAGCCCACACTGGCACTGACATATTCAGCCCACATTGGCACTGACATATTCAGCCCACACCGGCACTGACATATATTCAGCCCACACCGGCACTGACATATTCAGCCCACACCGGCACTGACAATTCCAGCCCACACCAGCACTGACATATTCAGCCCACACTGGCACTGACATATTCAGCCCACACCGGCACTGACAATTCCAGCCCACACCGGCACTGACATATTCAGCCCACACTGGCACTGACATATTCAGCCCACACTGGCACTGACATATTCAGCCCACACCGGCACTGACATATTCAGCCCACACTGGCACTGACATATTCAGCCCACACCGGCACTGACAATTACAGCCCACACCGGCACTGACATATTCAGCCCACACTGGCACTGACATATTCAGCCCACACCGGCACTGACATATTCCAGCCCACACCGGCACTGACATATTCAGCCCACACTGGCACTGACATATTCAGCCCACACTGGCACTGACATATTCAGCCCACACCGGCAACTGACATATTCAGCACACACTGGCACTGACATATTCAGCCCACACCGGCAACTGACAATTACAGCCCACACCGGCACTGACATATTCAGCCCACACTGGCACTGACATATTCAGCCCACACTGGCACTGACATATTCAGCCCACACTGGCACTGACATATTCAGCCCACACTGGCACTGACATATTCAGCACACACTGGCACTGACATATTCAGCCCACACCGGCACTGACATATTCAGCCCACACTGGCACTGACATATTCAGCCCACACCGGCACTGACATATTCAGCCCACACCGGCACTGACATATTCAGCCCACACCAGCACTGACATATTCAGCCCACACCGGCACTGACATATTCAGCCCACACCGGCACTGACAATTCCAGCCCACACCGGCACTGACATATTCAGCCCACACCAGCACTGACATATTCAGCCCACACTGGCACTGACATATTCAGCCCACACCGGCACTGACAATTCCAGTCCACACCGGCACTGACATATTCAGCCCACACTGGCACTGACATATTCAGCCCACACCGGCACTGACATATTCAGCACACACCGGCACTGACATATTCAGCACACACTGGCACTGACAATTCCAGCCCACACCGGCACTGACAATTCCAGCCCACACCGGCACTGACAATTCCAGCCCACACCGGCACTGACAATTCCAGCCCACACCGGCACTGACAGACAGATAAACATATACAGACATAGACAAATATGGCATACAATTACAACTATTTATAATGCTCCAATATATTTTGGAGGGCTGTACAACTGATGGGACAAAACAAACATAAAATTAAGGCTAGTGTCAGACGAACACAGTCATCACGTCTGTCGTAGCATTGATTTGTGATCAATAGAGACCAATACACGAAGTACGAGCGCACCGAAGTGCGCACGCTCCATGCAGGTGGCAACGGATGCCATTTAGGCCTCGACGTAAAAGCGCTATGATGGACGCCGAGCGTGCGCCACGTCCGCGTATCGGCCTGTGCGCGTGATGACGCAACGTCAGACGCAGCGCATTTGCAACGTCCATCACGTTGACGCTCGGAAGTTTTTTTGGTCTGGCTGACTGTACCTGTCTTTTAATTTTAATTAATTTTGTTTCCCATAATTCCCTTTTTGTTCTACATCCATCAAAAAAAAAAAAAAAGAGGACCGTGTGGTGTCTACAGTAACTTCCGTCAGTACGTTCGTCCGTCCGTTATGCACGCACGCAGAGTGCGCTCAGACTGCGTTCATCTGACATTAGCCTAAAAAAAGCACATTGACACACAGAACCGTAGGAAAAGATGACCTTGCTCTAAGGAACTTCCAATCTAAGAGTAGTGGGGTGACACATACACAGGGGTGAGGGTAAATAGCGGAGTATGAGAAGTAATGGGATGCATGGGGGCTGTGTGGGGGATAGATCAAGAAAGGTGCAATGGGAAGATTATGGAATGAGTTGATAGAGCTCTCTAAATTAATACATTTTTATAGATGTTTTGAAAGCCTGGGGGCATGGGGAGAGTCGAATGTTACAAGGCGGTTACATAGATAGGGGGCAGCTTGGTAAAGGCCATGATGATGAAAGTGAAGGAGGAGGATACGAGGAGAGGAGAATAGCAGATCATTGGTCGAGCGAAGTGAGCGGGATGGAACATGACTTAATAAGGGAGGAGATATAGACAGATGCATGGTTATGCAGAGCTTTGTAGGTGAGGACCAGAGTATAAACACTCAGAGACACACACATGGACACGTGTCTGTTCAGCCCCGCATTGACTCCAATGCTCTTTAAAGTGTTTAATCATACTCCTTTACTTTTTTTTTTGCCTGGATTTACAAACAGCATATTTCTATTGTACAAAGGAGATGAGCATACCTCAGACGGTGTTTAACGCCCAGATGTGCTGAGTCACAACAAACCTATACAATTTGTTTTATTTTCATGAATGTACTGATACATAGAACAAAATGTACGAATGAAAATGTTCTTGCCTCTTTCCAGGAAGAGTAGCAATGAAAACGCCCTCCGACTGCTTCTGCCAAACGTTGTAAAGTATCCTGTGAACAAAGGCTTCATTAATATAGTAGCCTAATAGTTATAATAGAATTAAAAATACATATGTGAAAAACTGTTTATAAGACCAATGACTGATAGGGGAACCTTTTGCGGCACCTTCCTGTATCAGTACTCCTTGTATACTGAATGCAATTGCTATAAACCAAGTTCATATCAACTATGTTACTAAGTAAGCAGTTCAACAAAATTAAAGAATAATAAGAACCGGATGTTTCTATTGCATGACACAATAGAAATCGGATTATTTTTTAATGAGTACATAACGAAATAGTGACAAGTCATGCCTGCGTGTCAGTTAATGAGATTGATTTACATACATACATACATACGTTTATTGTTGCAGAAGCCACTTGCAAATCACAGCAATTCAAAGAATTTCATCAGGGAGCTCCTGAGCACATTCCCCATATGCAGCAAGGAACTCTGGGTAAAACATGCAAATGACATCTGTCTCACTTTTTTGCATCCTGGGTCTGTTTTAACACAGAACCCTTCACTCTCGCCTCTCCCCCTACAATCCATTCTGAATGCTCTGCCGGGCTTATCCACCTCACCCGCCGCTCTGTCTCTGCGAGTCCCTTCCCTGGCTTCCCATCCACTGCAGAATTAAATTCAAAATCCTTATCCTTACCTACAAAACCCTCACTAACTCAGCGCCCCACTACCTGTCCTCACTAATCACCAAATACACCCCAGCCCGCTCCCTAAGGTCAAACAGTGACCTGCGCCTAGCTTCTCCCCGCATCACCTCTTCCCATGATAGACTGCAGGATTTCTCACGCGCAGCCCCCACTCTCTGGAACGCTCTCCCTCGTACAATCAGACTTTCCCCTAGTTTCCCTTCCTTCAAACACTCCCTTAAACCATTCCTATTTAGGCCGGGGGGGCACACAAGCACACTTGAGAGTGGAAGGAACCTCCGTGAGTGTATCCTTCCTGGTAAAATACTTTGGGCTCTATTACATTCTCCGCGCAAAATTCATATGCGCAGCGCAATTTTTTTGCATGCGGCGTCAAACGTTATTGTGCGTAAATTAACGCTGGTATTACGATCCGAACGCATTTTTGATCCGTCAAAAAACATCGTGCGTAAAAGCGACGCGAAAAATCGTGTGCGCACGAACGTTGCGCGCAGAAATCGGTGGGCAGATGGTTTTTCATGCGATTCAGCCAATTCCCTGGTGGAGGGCATTCTCTCCCGGCAGGTGGTGGGCACATTCGCTGGGGGTCAGCGGGCACATTCCCCTGGCGGTGTTCACATACTCCCCTGGCAGGCGGTGGGCACATTTCCTGGTGGTGGGCATTCTCTCCTGGCAGGAGGTGGGCACATTCCCTGGTGGTGGGCATTCTCTCCTGGCAGGTGGTGGGCACATTCCCTGGTGGTGGGCATTCTCTCCTGGCAGGCGGTGGGCACATTCCCCGGGTGTCAGTGAGCACATTCCCCTGGCGGTGTTCACATACTCCACTGGCAGGCGGTGGGCACATTCCCTGGTGGTGGGCATGCTCTCCTGGCAGGTGATGGGCACATTCCTCTGGTGGTGGGCATTCTCTCTCAGCAGGCGGTGGGCACACGCTTTGCTGGCAGTGGGTGCAAGGATACGCTGGCCGGAGGGTGAGGGCTGCTGCTGCTGGGAGGGGCTGGTCATGGCAGAGCAGGAGTTAAAGGCCCCTGTATTTCCGGCATTGCTCATTGCTGAGCTTTGGAGAGGAGAGAGATCCCCCTGCTCCGCTCACACAGCATCTCCGGCAACATGACCATCTGACACCCCGTGCACCCTCCGCCAGTCCCGGACACCCTGTGCCCCGCCGCATGGACCCCAGCGGCTGCTGACGAACCATGCCCCCCAGCCCTGAGGAAGCGCCGTCCATTGTCTCCGCTTGGAATGGCACACAGGGTGGGAGAGCGAGGCCGGATACAATGTGTCCAGCGCGGGGCCCCAGGGTCCCAGCAGAGACAGCCCGGGGAAGCGCGGAGCCCAGCGTGGATCACTCCTTCCCAGTGTGTCCCAGTCATAGCACAGCTCACTCCTTCCCAGTGTGTCCCAGTGTACCCCAGTATACCCCAGTCATAGCACGGATCACTCTGTCCCAGTATACGCCATTATGTCCCAGTCATAGTACGGCTCACTCACTCCCAGTATACCCCAGTATGTCCCAGTCATAGTACGGCTCACTCACTCCAGTATAATCAGAATTAAGAACCACAATTGTCTCCCGTTCCGTTGTTGCGCCTGCCAAAATAAATCTGAGTATATATGCTGCAGCAATAATAAAAACACGCACAACCTCTCAATTTTTTTGTTTGGGTATGTGTAGAATGTGTAACTATACTGTGCTGTATTTTTTTTTTCGTGCTGGTGTATTTCGTTTCGGCCAGAACGTTCAGATTTGCAGTTACCACCAGTTTTTCAAAGACGTTAAAATTATGCGCGCAAACGTCGTTTGTAAAAAGTTGCGCATCGATTGTAATACCATCCGCGTACCAGCGCATGAACACATTTGCGCTCACAATGTTAAGTATGGGTTGCGAGCATGAATTTTCGTTTGCACATGGCCACTTGCGTTAGACGTTAACGTGCATCGTATGCGCGAACGTCGTAATACGACAGTCTGCGCAAAGGGTTTTGCACTTCGCGTTAATCCGTTTTTGCGCACTCGCACAATTGTGCGCGAAGAATGTAAGGCCCTTTAGAAATAAAAATTTACAACAAGTGCAGCTTACACTGGAATTTGAGATAAAGTTTGCATTTTACTGTAATAACCACAATTTTTTTTTTGTTAAGGTTTCTTTTAACCCTTTCACTACCAAGGGATTTTCCAGAAAACCACTGTCAGGAACCAGTGTATTTTGGAAAATCATTTTTAATTCCATAGGGCCATATTACATTCTCTGCGCAAATGCGCTCGCGCAGCACAATTTTTTTTGCGTGCAGTGTGCAGCGTTATCTTTTAAAAATTAACGTGATATTCGGATCCGAACGCATTTTCTCATCCGTTAAAAAATAACGTTAGTAAAAAAAACGCGCAAAACGAAGTGTAATACGCGCGCAGTAACGTTGCGCATGTAAATCAGTGCGCGGATTGTTTTTTTTGCGGGATTCAGCCAATCAGTATTAAGAACCTTAATTGACATCAATTCACCTTAATTGACTCACTAATGTTTTTGCGCCTGTCAAAATAAATCTGAGTATACATGCTGCAGCAATAAAAAAATATGCACGAATTCACAATTTTTTTGTTTGGGTATGTCTAGAATGTGTAACTATACCGTGCTGTATTTTTTTTTCCATGCCGGTGTATTTTGTTTCGGCCAGAACGTTCAAATTTGCGCTCACAATGTTAAGTATAGGACGCGTACAGTTCATCACACTCGCGCAAGTCCATCCGCGTTAAACGATAATGCGCATCGTTTGCACTAACATTGGAATACGACGTTCTGCGCAAATCGTTTTGTCCTTGCGCAAATGCCCATTTGCGTGTGCGCAAAACCGATGCGCGAGGAATGCAATATGGCCCATAAACAGTAAGAAACAGTTGGGAATATTCCCATTGGATGTTGCCATCTGCTGGCCAAAAGGGGTTAGTGCAGTTCTGGTCTCCATGCAGGATCAGCTGGGAAGATGCTAGACACATTTCCAGCTGGTTTTAAAAAGTGGTAGCATGTCAGGCATCATGCAAACAGTGCTCCAACTTTAGAGGCACCTACTGGAGCCCAAATGCAAACACATTTCACTTGGAATAAACAAAATCCCTAAACTTTGCCCCCATGGAACAACAAATCGACTATACTTAATATTGGGGCACCAGGAGGTGCTTTGCAGATTGAGTAACGTCAATCCTGGTAGTGAAGGGCTTAAAGATCTAAATGATTGCAAGCAGGTAGATTAGAAATAAAAAAATAAAATAAAAATAGTTAATTTGTACCATACGGAAACAGAGGAAACATATACTGCTGTTTTAATTCCACCTACTGGGATTGCACATGTTTATTGGTGTTACGACATTGGTGAACTACTTTGCTAAGTGAAAATTCCCTATTTGCCGTATGAGATTCTCATCCAGTGATGGCCCATTCTTTAGTATCCATGGTTTAGTTTGCTTTGTTTTAGCCTTTATTCTTTCGTTTGATTATTATCAATATTGGAACTACTTAACCCCGGATCAATCCGGCTTTCGTCCAAATCACTCAACTACAACCGCCCTTTTAAAAGTCTGCAATGATATCCAAGCTGGCATGGAACAAGGAAACCTAACTGGAGCCATCTTCCTTGATTTTGCCAAAGCCTTTGACACAGTAGACCATGGCATCTTGTTAAAAAAAACACGTAAAGACTCTGGTATTGGTGATCGCACGCTAACCTGGTTTCAATCATATGTATCTGATCAGTCGCAATATGTGTCCATTTCTGACAGCTCCTCCCTCCCCCTCCCCAGTCACTTGTGGTGTGCCCCAAGACTCAATACTCGGCCCCCTGCTATTTACAATATTCATAAATGATTTTCCCAATGTCTGCAAAGCCTCAACTGTACACATGTACGCAGACGACACTGTAATCTATACCAGCAACCAAATCTCCCGCAGCTGGAGGCAGTGCTGCAAGAACAATTCACAGAGGTAGAAAAGTGGATCAAACACAACAAACTTTTTTTAAATACTGACAAAACTGTAACGATGCACTTTGGAACAAAACCTAAACTACACAAATTGCAAAATCCCCATCTATGTGTGGAGACAAGATCAAATGGCACGCTGACCACAGTCACTTCTTTCAAATATCTAGGTATGTGGTTGGACCCTAATCTATCCTTTGGCCCCCACATCGAAAAACTCATCTAAACTTTACCCCAAACTAGGTGCCCTGTACAGAAACAATCCTGCCTGAGCCCCGCGGTAAGAAAGCAGATTGTACAACAAATGCTTATGCCGGCTATTGAATACGGAGATGTAGTGTATGCAGCTGCCCCGCAAACACACCTTCAGAAACTTACCACATTGTATAACTCATTCTGCCGCTTTGCGCTACAATGTAACTACATGACCCACCATTGTGACATGTTAAAAGAGCTAAACTGGCCGTCGCTGGAGTCTAAACGTACCCTTCACCTTTCCAACCTGGTGTTTAAGAGCTTTTCTGGGAAGCTGCCACTCTACCTGAATAGACTGCTTCCCCCAGCAGTTCCCTCATCCTATAACCTCCGATCCAGGACCAGCACCCCATTTGCAATACCACTATACAAAAAGAAAGTGGCTCGGTCCTCATTTTCCTACAGAGCACCGCGGTTATGGAATAACCTCCCAGACGCCATCAAATCTTCCCCCAGTCTTAAGTCACTCAAGAGCTCCCTATTAACATACCTCAATGCGGAATGCACATGTAAACATGTAACATAGTGACTATTTCCTACATATTTATTTTCTGTTAATCTGTATATTTTGTGTTGTTTTTTTTTAATATCTTGCATTGTATTACTTTGTATTTCTGTAACAACTGTAACATTTTAATGTTCTTGAACCCAGGACATACTTGAAAACGAGAGAAATCTCAATGTATCCTTCCTGGTAAAATCCTTTATAAAGAAATAAATAAATAAATAAATCTAAGGCTGGTGTCAGACGAGCGCATTTTGTACGGACTGTGCGTCCGTGCAGTACTGACGCACTTTCTGACAGAAGACGCAGTAGTGGCCACACAGTCTGTTTTTTTTTTTCACTGACGTTTTTTTTGACTGATGTAGAAGGTAAAATTAATTAAATATGAAAAACATTTTTCCGTCAAAAATGCTGGACGTATAAATGCAGTCCGTCTGACCTCGTTCCATCACTCACACACAAAGCTATGCGGACGTTGTGGACGCAGTGCACTCTGTGCGTCCGTTCTAGCGGATTTACGTTCTTGCCTAACCTGCGTCCGTTTGCCGCGTCTGTTATGCATCCGCAGTTCGGTGCGGACGTACTTTGCGTGTGGGGCTCCATTGGTCATAATTATAGGCTATAACGGACTTACAAATGTGCGGTAACACGGACGTGATCAGTGCGCTCGTCTGACACGAGCCTTAGATAGCAGAATTTCATTAATAACAGGAAGCAGGAAGTACAAGGCAATGTAACTAAAAAGACTTTAATTATATTGTTAATGGTTTGCTGCGTGACTCACACCTGCACAATGCTACAGTATTTAATTGCTCTAATAATGTAATACTGATATCTAAGTAGTCACACGTTATGCACGTCATTGTTAAGCGTGCTAGCATGATTTACTTATTTAAATCTGTTTAGGCAGGGGTTAGACGAGCGTTTTGCAGAGCAGGAGGAACGTCTATGAGAGTGGACATTCCTTCCACTCTGCCGCCCGTCTGGCCACCTCGCTGAGCGCAGTTAGTTCGCTCAGCACTGCAAGGTTCAATCCTCCTATGGAAGAGGAGGATTTGGAACCCCGTCGAACGTGCACCGTAGGGCTTCGACAGGGAGACTTTCAGAACGTCCGCAGCATGCCCGCTGTAGCGCACGCAATTCGTGAGCGCGTTACAGCGTGTGGCCGGCCTCGTCGAAAGCATCACAACGCTGCGACGGAGGCCGGGAGGCACGTCAGTATGGCCACACTTAAGGCTGGGGTCAGACGAGTGCACTAACTGTGTATGCCAACTATTCAGGTCTGCGAGGAATATCGCATAGAGACAGATTTTTGAGAGGCAGGCGCTACGGAACTTGTGTACATACAGTGCACAAGTCTGTACTGGTGCGCAATTTGTGGTTCCTATGTTATGTTCAAATTGCATAGGGACATCCGGATGAGATGAGTGACAAAAGGGAAGTAAAATCACCACAAATGAAAAAGAATATATAAAAAATAATTGGTAGAGGCTGCTAGCAGTTATTTAAGGGCAAGAAAAAGGGAGCTCTGGTTTTAATAGGGTATCTCTTTAATGTTGAAAATTGGGATATTCCACAATGATAGTGCGTACAATAACATCACAATTGAATTTTGCGGAACTGGACTTGTTTTCCAGGCAGTCAGCAACAGTGAAAAATGCAATTTCCAAGCACTCTGCAGATCAGTACTGAGATTTCAGTGAGTGACAGTCTATAGGTGTAGAAGTCCCAAGTCAAGCGCACTCGATCGTGTGGAGTTATTCAGCTCCCACCCCAATGGGCAGTATTAGTATCATCCAAATTAGTCCTCAAAAGAGAAAGGAAAAAACCATAGTGTAGATGACATTGATTATGGTAAGGATTTGGCTGGGACCGGCAAAGGAGGAGCAAGCCCTGAATGCTGAGTGAAATCCAGTGTACCATTGAAAACTCTGAAGGGCTGTTGGGTGGCTGGGAATAACAATGAGGCATATATCCCTGAGCTGGCTAGGCTCATAAAAATGTGAGTGGGACCATTTGGATGCTAATCTAATACTTACCATAATCAATGCCATCTACACAATTTTTTTTCCCTTTCTCTTTGAGGACTAATTTGGATGATCCCAATACTGCCCATTGGGGTGGAAGCTGAATAACTCCACACAATCGAGTGCGCTTGACTTGGGACTTCTACACTTAAGAACTTTTCTTTGTGTTGTTTTGGACAAGAGCAACGATACCAAGCCTAGAGCAGCACCGTTTGTATTGTATTTTATTTAATTCCTATGAATGTGGATAGCGCTGCACTGTACTTTTCTACTTCTGAGTGACAGTCTGTGCCGTTGCTGGGCGTTTAAACATTGCACTGTATGACAGCATAGATCGCCATGCAGTCCTAAAGTGGATATAACTGAATGTCATCCAACTAACGCTCTGTGTACTACAAGATACCAAGCTGCAATATACGGTATATCATCTCCATGTTTACAGCATTGCAAAAGCCAAGCATCAGAAAAAGAAAAAATCCTGGAAGAATAAATCATCTTATCCCTGACATCCAGACACCATCCAGAAGAGAACAAAGTCTTACGGTGCAATCCGCGATTTCCAGGTAACAGACCAATGCAAACACAGACACAAGTAGTATATGGATTACCTGGCCAATGCTGTCAGATGACACAATATGGATTTGTAGAGTTCTTCCCAGGGTGCACTGCTGGATGTAATCCGATAAAACCTCTGATGTTTGATCAGGACTGAGGGAAAGACAATACACGTCAGCTGAATTTAGGGCGAACCCCCCCCCCAAAAATAGTGTTGATAATTTGCTAGAAAACGTAAGCTGTATCTAATTATGAAGTAAATACGGAGATCACTGTGACAGGTATTTAACGATGCAGTTTAATTTTATTCTTAGGATCCCAGTACAGGGATATTACAGCCAACCAGCCACCTAATAATGACATCACAAATTAATGAAAAAGCTTATTTGCAATCACTTTAATTTACCCTCACATTTCAATTCCTCCTTTATTAATCAAGACAAAAACTAGAAAAGGGTATTTATGACTGCCCACCTAATCCAATTCTGTCCCTTCACCCACCCGGCCATGCTGTGTATGCCTGATGAACAGAAATGGTTTCATCCTTTACATATCTTTTTCCATCACTATTTCTCCCCTGTGCGTATGTCAAGGAAGGGATTGTGCAGGTTAGGGAAGGTACCCACCTCACCACTGCAAAAGAAGGGAAAAGGCACTAAGCATGTACCCAATATCATTAGGAGATTAATACAAACCTATTTTTCTTTTCTTTTTTCTTCTCTTCAATTGAGGCAAATAGCCACTTTATTCTGCCAAATGAAAACTATGGGCCCTATTCTGGATGAGCAGATAACGAGACGCTAATGGGAAACTGCGACAAGAGCCACTAACCCTTTGCCACTCCCCAATACCAGCCATATTATGATTGAGTTGCTGGTAGCAAATCCTGAAGCCCACAGGACTCTGGAGACCAAAGATACAGGGGGTTATTCAGAGAGAGGTGAAAATCAGGAGAATGACTGAAGAAGTGAAAATTCTAGGTCAAAACAGCTGATTTGGAAAGTGAGATAAATGGGGGAATTTTTCTGCTTTGGCTATTTTGATCTAGAATTTTCACTTCTCCAAAAGTTCTCCAGAGTTTCACCTCTCTCCGAATAACCCTGATAGCCTTCTGCTGGATCACGTGTACGGAAGATCGCAGGGCAGATGGAAGGATGTTGACAGCTATTTGTTTCCAGTTTCCTACTACAAGAGGAGGTAGTGGATCACGCCGTTCTCGGCATCATGGGACCAGAGAGGGGTATAGATTTTTTTTTAGTATTCACTGGTACCTGTGGCGGTATCACACGTCAGCACATGCATTGGCCACTGCAGTCAATAGGACTCCGTGAAGCCCAGTGCAACCCTATACAAGCTCTGTGTGAACTCGCCTGAGCAGGGACGTGCAAGAGCCATGGAAGAACACTGGGAACTATTAGTTTTCCGCTGCTTGTGGCCAGAGGAAGCAGTGGTGCGTGCCGTCCTTGTCACCGTGGGATCTAAGGCAAAGATGGGATTTTTTTCATCCCTTTAGATTCAAGTATTAAGCAATTTTGCCAAAGCACCATCACTCAACACCAGGTTTTGAAAGCAGTTATTTTTTGTTTAATACCGACTCTAGGAGAGAAGAACGAGCTATGTTGTAAGAGAGCCGCAAATTATTGGCTCCAATACAAAGAGTTTCTGTCTCTGTTGTAATATTGGCAGGAACCGTTAAGCCATCAGCTAGATCTGTTATGTCCAGAGCAGCCATCAGGGGGTGGCAGAGCATATGTACAGGGGCCCAGTGGCTCAAGGGGTCCCTGGTCCTTACCAAACGCTGTGAACCTTTTCAAAGTGCCTCAGATGTAAGAGCCCCTCCATGCTACCCTGGACTGACCTATTGGGATACCAAGAAATTTCCTGATGGGCCGCAGCATCTGGAGTCAGTAAAAGCACTCTGACTCTTCACTGAGGGATCGATTAGTATGGTGTGCACCAGGTAACGGTGCAGAGCGAACACCATATCCACCAGTGATTTCACCCACTACCTGTAAAATAACTTTTACAAAAACTAAAAGAGGAAGCTAAAGGTTTTACTTTTAATTCATTTATAGAAATAGCCGGCTAAGGGAAGGGGGTCCCGACCAATGGTTCAGTAAGGCCACGTTCACACCTGGGCGTTTTACAGCCTGTTCCTGCGCGCTGTAAAACGCCGAAACACAGAAATCCCATGATTTCCTATGGGGCCCGTTCACGCCCGAGCGTTTTACAGCACGTAGGAACGTTGCTCTGTAAAACGCCATACGCCCAAAGAAGTACAGGAGCTTCTTTGGGCGTATTGCAGCGCGTTCACGGCCATAGACTGCAACGTAAACGCACTGCAATGCGCGTTTTTCACGTTTGTGCAATAAGCGTGCCAAAAACGTGCGTATTACGCACATATGAAAAACACTGAGGTGTGAACCCAGCCTAAAGGGCCCCAAGATCTCTGATGGCAGCCCTGGTTATGCCTAACACGCAAGTTGTGATCTAGCTCCACATTTTCTGTCTCTGCGCTCCCCTCTGCGAGTCCCTTCACTGGCTCCCCATCCACTGCAGAATTAAGTTCAAAATCCTTATCCTTACCTACAAAACCCTCACTAACTCAGCTCCCCACTACCTGTCCTCACTAATCACCAAATACACCCCGGCCCGCTCCCTAAGGTCAAACAGTGACCTGCGCCTAGCTTCTCCCCACATCACCTCTTCACATAATAGACTGCAGGATTTCTCACGTGCAGCCCCCACTCTCTGGAACGCTCTCCCTCGTACTGTCAGACTTTCCCCTAACTTCTCTTCCTTCAAACGCTCCCTGAAAACATTCCTATTTAGGGAAGCCTACCACCCAACTCACTGACACAACCATCAATCACTCTCACCTTACAGTCCTCTCCTCCTGTTTCCAACCCTCCCAGATTGTGAGTTCCTACGGGAATAGGGCCCTCATCTCCTCCTGTACTGTTTGTCAAATGTTGTTCAATGTATTGTAACCCTGTCTATACTGTGCTTATTGTACAGCGCTGCGGAATATGCTGGCGCTTTATAAATAAAGAATAATAATAATAATAATAATAATACATTTTCTCATGAAATGCCACAATCTGCCGGTTGTGTGCATGTGCTGGCAGCAGTTCAGTTCATGTCCTTGCACAGCTCCATTCATAATGGTGATATAATGATAATTTGCCTGTTAGTAAGCTCCTGAAAATGACGGCGCAGGTGCCGTTGGTTTACTCAGATAACTAATCTTCTCTGAGGAATTAATTACATATCCTATAATTATCTGCTGGGGATTAAAAGGATAAGTGCTACTTCAACAAAAAGTAAAGAGAAGATCTCAACTGGCTGAGCAATTTCTTGGCGATGGTAGAGCTCCATGCTGTAACGAAAAAGCTTGGGAACTCAAAGCAAATGAAAGAATATATTTATTTTTCATTTTTGGTCATACATTATTTGTATAATAATTTAAAAAGTAGCGCTATGTCCAGCCTGGAATGACCTAAACTCTTATTTTCAAGGCTGATTTTGCCCGTTTAATACCCTTCCTTCCATCCTCCGTCTTTCTATTTTTCTTCCTTTCTTTTGTGATCCCATAATTACAGATAAGTAATAATTGGAAAATTAGTTGTAAATCATACCTGCTGCCCAAAACGATCACCAGACAATCCAGTTCTTTTACTTGGAGAGCCCTCCTTAACGCTAGGAGTAAATTGCATCCACCTCGAGGCTGCAGCTCTTGAATCCACTGTCTGGCTTCATGTAGGCTAAAATAAAAAAATTTATATACAAGTTAAAAACACTAGGTTAATGTCTTTATAGGGATTTAACATTGGTGTCTTTAACCCTTTCACTATCAAGTGGATTTCCATAAAACCAGTGGCAGTTAGGATTTTTTATACAATCCTTTAAATGACCCCTTAACACACACACAGACACACATCTGCACCTCTCTTTAGCTTCATTGTCAGTGCCATGAAGTCATTTCTCCTGTGAATACACTATATTTGACAGGTTGAGGGAGTATCTGGCTCCCTCTGCTGGTGAATCCACTTTGATACACTGCTTTTTTGACGGAGACTACTGACTGCAGCAGCTTAGAGCACATTGGCTGTCAAGTCAGATGTTGTGTAAGTTTGGGAATATAGGGCCCTAACACCTCCTTAACGCTAGCGCTCACATGTTAGTCAGTTAGCCATAGCTCTAAGCTGGTGCCGATTCCGCGGAATCAGTTATCACTAGCTGAAAAGCCCCCCAAAAGGAACCACTCATCTTCTGCTTCTGGCCGCCGTGAGCAAATTGAGACTGGGGACAAATAGTCCTATGGATTCCAGCAGGGGATGCTCACGATGGAGCGTTAGTGCTGCCGCAAGTATCCAGGAGGCTAGCAGTTGTTACGAGGCAGACTGCTGGATTCAGAGCCTGCCTCGTAATCGGTTTGTAAAATGGGCACGCTAAGGGGAACTTTGCGAGTGCTAATTTCCCCGTAGGCTGGGGTCACATGAGCACACTGAGTGCGTCCGTGTGACCACACTTCCAGGCGTCCGTCACAGCTTTTGTGTGTGCGAATTGCGTGCGCTACCACCGGACGTGATTTCAGCTTCCCCATCAAAAAGCTACGACGGACACTGAAGGGGCGACAAAGAGCGATGCTCCAGGCGGATCGAGCTTTGTAGCGCTGAGCGCACTAAGGGCTCTATTACATTCTTCGCGTTAAAACTCTGGCACAAGGGAGGAAAAACTGCGCCCGCGTTTTAACGCAGGTGCAAAAAATGCTGCCTGCATTGTTATCACGCGTTAAAATCAGGGATGCTCGCGGCAGCGCTGAGCGCAGCTGCGAGCATCCACTCGATGGAGTCCATAGGACTCCATCGAGTTCCCCCCTGCCGGTCACATGACCAGCCGGATCTTGCGAGGCCGGTCGGCGTAGTGATACGCTGGGAGAGACTGGGGGGGGGGAGACTTTTCCCCCAGTCTTTCCCTGCTCCTGCCGGCCGGAGGAGGCGGTTGGAGCCGCAGGACGGACAGAGGGAGAGTATGTGATTTTTTTTTTTTTTTTAAGGCTGGTTTTAACGTATTCTGCAGAAGCGGAATCCGTTAACACCAAGTCCTGGCTCTGGTTAACTTTTTGCTAACCAGGGCCAGGTGTTAATCATCATTAGGACTTTGCGCTCCCCATGTTAAGTATAGGGAGCACAAAGTACAGTAACCTTGCGCATTTCTTAACCCGTTTGTGTTTGGATTGTAATATGCGGTAAACACCGCAGCAAACGTTAATGCTCACGCAAGTGAGCAGTAATGTTTGCGTGAAGAGTGTAATAGGGCCCCAACTGTGCTCAGCGAGGTGGCCACATGGGCGTCAGAATGGAAGGAAGGTCCACTCTCATGTATGTGGGATCTTGCCAAAGCTGTGGAAGCACACTGGGAACCATTTCTAAAATCACTTAACACCAGGGTCTGAAAGCAGGAATGCAGTATACAGTTGAGTCGAGAAGAACAAGCTACGTCGGAATAGATCGTTCTTCTCTGACTTGCCTCAAATTAGCGGCTTCTGTGTAAAGTATACGAAGTATAGGAGCCATTCAATTAAATTTTGTACTTTAAAGTAGATTACTCCTGTGGGAATAAGACTCACGTTTGTACGTTTACATCTCTCACATTTCTCCAGAGACATGAAACATGAGTTCCAAAAGAAATAAAGCTCAACTGCTTCTTGTAGCACAGCTGCTCATCCACAAGACACTGAAAAATAACCAATAAATTAAAGATTAAAAGAGGAAGGAAGATAGAGCACCACAACGACTTAATACTGTGATTAGGAGACTCAGGATTGAGTATTTGGTTTGCAAGCTGGTATTTTCATGTCTCTGCCATCACTGAAACCTGAAAATAGAACAATTCAATTGGGAATTCACATAAGATCACTTGATAGAATTCTGTAGTCCTAAAACGAACAGGGTTATTCAAAGAGAATCGAAAAGTCACCGCATGTTCGGTGACTTTTCGTTCTCTTCAATTCGGTGCGATTTGGCGATCCCATTTCGGCGACCCTGCGGTGTATTCAGCAAGCACCACTGTGCCGTCGTAATGCAGGGAAAAGTCGCCACAAACTCACTGCAAAACCCGGCGAAGGCACACCGAAACCTGCAAAAACATCTGGATTAACCCTGCCGAAAATGCCAGAAAAACCCGAGCAGGAGCCGATCACACGCAGCACAGCCGCTGGAAAAAGCCGACACCGCAGACGAATGGAGTGAAATTTTTTTTTGCCAAAAAAGAAAACTGCTTAAAATATCCCAAAAAAAAAATCTATAAATAGACTTTATACTGCAGAATATTATAATCAATGGTTTATTAGATATTGAATTAAAAAGGGAACATTTTTAACATTGAAGCCTATGGGATTCGCCTGAATAAATCTGCCGCATGTAGCCACCGAATGGCAGGGCATTTCGGCAACTTTTCACTGCTGGTTTTTGTTCTCTGAATAGCCGAAGCTATGGGGATTTCACTGCCCTCAAACAGGCACCGTATGTGCAGGCAATTCGCCAACATTTGGCGAACTGACTGCTCTCTGGATAGCCGAATGGCCAAGAAAGGTAACTGAACACTGATTTTCAGCATTCGGTTACCTTTCGGCAGCCATTCGGATCTCTTTGAATAACCCTGTAATTAAATTTTTGTAACTGTAGAGGTGGTGTGGGTGTGTTTCTAGGCCTGAAACCTGGGGCTGACATTCCAGTTGGAAAGTCAATTTGTTTCCAAGTAACCCATTACTGTTGGTAGATTACAAGCGAATGTTACGGTATTCACTCCTGGCGTCCATAGACCTCCATGGATTGCCACCTGAAACCAGTATCAGATCGTGATGGATTGCACTAGCAGACGGACACTAGAGAATTATTTGTTGCAGCGAAAAGAGGAAGCAGATAGTGTCGTCCTCTTTTCTGAAGGATGAGAAGTTTTACTTTTTTAATAATTTATATTTTTGTTATTTTGTAATCATAAAAAAGAGGGCACCAGCTTTTGAGAGCAGGCATAAAAACTTTTTGTTCTCTCAAATTTTTCACCGGCTTCCAGTTCTTTTTTGCTTCCTATTCATAAAAAGGACGTGTCAGGGTACAGTAAGATGCCAGACAGGTCAAGCAATAATAAAGTTACGGTTCGATATGGGAGAGCAGATGCGCCCTTACTGTTGAAAGTGGAGCCGTAAGAGTCAAAATGGAAAAAAAAAAAAATCTTAAAATTTCATAACAGAAATATAAATAAAATAATGTATTTCTTTTACAGATGGAATACTTCGCTCTATGTGGAGAGGTCGGAGGTCAGAGGTACTGATCTCTCCACCTAACCTAGGGTTATACTGCTTCAAGTGTTCATTTAACAAACATATTTGTTTATACCAGTATCCATGATGTTATGTACATATACATACATTTACACAAGACATCTTAATTAGCTTTAAGTATGTGATGAATAATTGCACAGTTGTATAATATAATTGATAGCTCTCGCACCAGCTGGAGAATTTATTTGCACATTAGGGTTTGATTCGGAGAGGAACACAATACAACCGAGTCGATAAAGGAAGCAATACAAGGAGTAATTTTAAGATGAATTAGTCGTTTGTGTTAAGCAATCCTTTATTTACATCAAATGTTCAAATAGGAGCAGAGAAAAGCAGACTACTGTTATTACTGATGTAAATCTGTTTTAGAATCAAATCTGCTCTAAATGGTTACATAGTTACACAGGCTGAAAAAAGACGTTCTTCATCGAGTTCAGCCTTTCACACATCACCTACTGCTGTTGATCCAAAAGAAGGAAAAAACCCAGTCTGAAATGCTTGCCAATATGCAACACACTGGGAAAGAATCCCTTCTTGATCCCCGAATGGCGTCAGATTTCTCCTTGGATCAAGAGACTTTTACTCACATATTAAATATTATGACCCTTAATATTATGTTTTTGCAGGAAGTCATCCAGTCGTTGTTTAAAAGTCTGTATGACACAAAATGGATGAAGGATAGTGCGCTTACAAGTAGGGAGGAGAGGAAGTGAAGATCGCTATAATTGCCGGATAAAGGTATCTCCCCAATACCAAAAGGTGACCATGAAACAAAAATGAACAAACAAGGCAGCGCTACTTCACACTCTCAAAGGGAATGAACACAGGGAAAAGGAGAGAACAGGGTATATGTAATACCAAACAGTCAAAAATGACTGATAGGATGTACCAATGGATTCAAGATACACATAAAATCAATGGAACATACAGTTGTGTTCAAAATTATTCAACCCCCAATGCTGTAAAGGGTTTTAGGGAATTTAGTGTACATTTGTAATTGTATTCAGAATGAAATCCTACAAGGACTTTTTAAAGAACCATATGCAACTAAAATGACATCAATTGGTTTTGTAATACAGTAGTAAATGTTTCTTTTGTGAATTCATTGACACAATTATTCAAACCCCTTAAAGACTACCACTCTGAAAACACTTGAATGAACCTCTGTTCTTCAATCAGGTATATTGAAAACACCTGTGGATGTCACGGAGCAGCAATAAAGCATAATAAGCACCAATTAGGCAGCTTTTAAAATGACTGTGATACTCAGCTCCTTCTAGACATTTACTGGTGTGGTTACAAACATGGTGAAGTCAAGAGAATGGTCCCAGGAAGACAAGAGAAGAGGTGATTACTCTTCACAGGAAGGGCAATGGCTATAAGAAGATTGCAAAGATGTTAAACATACCAAGAGAGACCATAGGAAGCATCATTCACAAATTCAAGGCAAAGGGCACTGTTGAAACACTACCTGGTCATGGCAGAAAGAAGATGCTGACTTCAACTGCTGTTCGCTACCTGAAGTGTAGAGTGGAGAAAAGCCCCGTGTGACTGCTGAGGAACTGAGAAAAGGATTTGTCAGATGTGGGTACTGAAGTTTCAGCTCAGACAATACGGCGCACACTGCGTAATGAAGGCCTCCATGCCAGAACTCCCAGGCGCACCCCCTTGCTGTCTCCAAAGAATATAGAAGAGTCGACTGCAGTATGCCAAAAGTCATGTGGACAAACCACAGAAGTTTTGGGATAGTGTTCTGTGGACTGATGAAACAAAAATTAGAACTGTTTGGGCCCATGGATCAACGCTATGTTTGGAGGAGGAAGAACAAGCCTATGAAGAAAAGAACACCTTGCCTACTGTGAAGCATGGCGGGGGGGTCAATCATGCTTTGGGGCTGTTTTGCTTCTGCAGGTACAGGGAAGCTTCAGCGTGTGCAAGGTACCATGAATTCTCTTCGGTACCAGGAGATATTGGATGACAATGTGATGCAGTCCGTCACAAACCTGAGGCTTGGGAGACGTTGGACCTTTCAACAGGACAATGATCCCAAGCATACCTCCAAGTCCACTAGAGCATGGTTGCAGATTAAAGGCTGGAACATTTTGGAGTGGCCATCGCAGTCACCTGACTTAAATCCGATTGAGAACCTCTGGTGGGACTTAAAGAAAGCAGTTGCAGTGCGCAAGCCTAAGAATGTGACTGAACTGGAGGCTTTTGCCCATGACGAATGGGCGAAGATACCCGTAGATCGCTGCAAGACACTTGTGTCAAGCTATGCTTCACGTTTAAAAGCTGTTATAACTGTAAAAGGATGTTGTACTAAGTACTAAGATTGAATGTCACTTGGGGGTTGAATAAAACTGATAATGATGTGAGCACAGAAAAGACATTTGTGGTTATTTCATTATAAATGTTATATTATATTTGTCTGACCTACACGTGCCTCTTTGATTTAATTGTAAGCAAGATGACTGAATGATCAAAATCAATGTCAAACTGGCCAAAACACTCAATTTCAGTGGGGGTTGAATAATTTTGAACACAACTGTACATTGATGAACAGAAAACGAGTAAGTATCTGGCGCCCCCTAGTAGATAGGAATGAACAATGCAACAATTAAACCAATACTACTATAGACCATAAACCATAAAAGTCCTTGGTAAATTGAGTCGCAGTTCAAAAGTCAGCAGCAAAAATTCACACACAAGGTGGTTCACCTCCAACCACCGAATAATCAAGGCAACAGAAAAATGTGGTGATACTCTGCGCTTCCCTCTTAAGTAATGGGTATTTTCGAATGGAGATCTTCTTATTATGTTGTAGATTCACTTTTCACATTTCACATATGATCTTCCAACCCTCGAAAGAAAGGGGATAAAATGGCAACATAGTGTGATATGCTTAAATCTTCTGTGCCCCCCAAATAAACATGCAATGGTTCAACTCACATGTGGAGGTGTCATAAAAGCCTGGGGCTGTTGTAATTGTTGAGTAAATATATGCTGTATATAACTGCAATAGTGGATGTAATATCAATACATCCATAAGAGTTCTTTTATATGAATTATGCTACTGAGTCTTTTATATGAATAATGCTACTGAGCCTTTTAAGATAGATTAGGGCGCTTAATGAATACTGCCTGAGACATAAGCACTAGAGATTGAACCGCACGACAACGCTGAGTGAAACGCACACCACATCTTGGAATGCGGATCTCGCATTCTCATTGGACGGCACCCCGCATGCGCAGTGGAGGTTGCCGAGTTTTCGAAAAACGGGCGTTCCGCCATCCAATTATGCTAAGGACATCAGGGGATATAAGGACACTGCAGGATAACAAAAATCATTTACTTTTTGCCGACTGAGAAGCGACTTGCTCGCGAAACGCGTTTTGGCGTTCGAATTTTAATTTGTTTTAAAGAAATAAATTTCCATACACCTTTATCTACAGCTGCTATTTATTTCCTGGAGGAACATCTTCAAACGGAGGCACTAAAGGGGAGTCCGGTATCTCCTTAATAACACCGGTGGTGCAGTATATCTAGTGTCTGATTTATGACACCTCCATGTCACGGATCCCCCTGATACTAGAGTGGTGGTCCCTATACGCAGGACACTCTCTACCCTTCCGATCCTTAGAGTGGTCGGCACGACTAGACAGACACAGAATGATACACAAGAATTTAGAATAATTAGCTCTTCCCAAGACCCTAACAACACAAGGGGTAGTCTGATGTGTGCTTAGGGTGCCACACAGACGACCTCAATACCAGAATTAGAAGAGTTGATGCCAATACCAGGGGTTAATGCACAGAATGGTTCGTTCGCCAATGCCAGGGATCATACACAGAGTGGTTCGTTCGCCGCAATGCCAAGGGGTCAATACACAGAATAGTCGTTTGCCAATGCCAAGGGGTCAATACACAGAATAGTCGTTTGAAAAATGCCAAGGGGTCAATACACAGAATAGTCGTTTGCCAATGCCAAGGGGTCAATACACAGAATAGTCGTTTGCCAATGCCAAGGGGTCAATACACAGAATAGTCGTTTGCCAATGCCAAGGGGTCAATACACAGAATAGTCGTTTGCCAATGCCAAGGGGTCAATACACAGAATAGTTGTTTGCCAAATATACAAGAGCTCTGCGGGAAGTAACTACCACGTCAGGGCACCGGCATTTCTGAGAGCCTGGGCTTAAACCCGGCGGGTCCGCGTCAGCCCGCCAGGCCCCGCCCCCGGCTTCCCCACGTGTGCGGAAGCGACCGCAATATCATTCGGCGCCTGGCCAGCGAGCAGCGAGGAAGCTGCTGCCAGGCGCCGGGGTGCGGGGGCCACCGTGACAGAACCCCCCCTCTACGGGCGGCCACTGGACGACCCCCAGGGGCGTGGGGATGAGCCAAATAGAAAGCCCTCACCAACCGAGGAGCATGAACCTCAGTAGCCGGAAGCCAAGAGCGATCCTCTGGGCCGTAGCCCACCCAGTCAACCAAGTACTGAAGGACCCCCCTAGAAACCCTGGCGTCCAGAATGGCCTCAACTTCAAACTCCTCCTCGCCCCACAGAGACCGGAGGAGGGGGGACACGGGCCCTGGTGTACCGATTACACAAAAGTGGTTTCAAAAGGCTCACGTGAAACACATTGTGTATCTTGATATGGGAGGGCAGAGCCAGAGCATAGGAGACCGGATTGATTCGCCGCAGAACCTTATAGGGGCCTATGTACCTGGGTGCCAGTTTCATGGAGGGTACTAAAAGCTTAATGTTCCGTGAAGAAAGCCAAACCCTGTCCCCAACTTGATACACGGGTGCCGGCCTCCTGTGTCTGTCGGCTTTGATCTTCTGGGTAACACTACTATCCTCCAGTGCCCGTTTAACCCTTCCCCAGGTTTCTTTCAATGACACTAAATGCTCATCCAGAGCAGGAATCGCGGTATCAGGAACGTAGCAGGGAGCACGGGAGGATCAAAACCGTAAACAGTGAAGAAGGGGGAACGTCCTGTGGCTTCGCTTACTGCACTGTTCAAGGCATACTCTGCCCACGGTATCAGGTCTGACCAGTTATCTTGTCGTTCGGATATAAAGCACCTGAGATATTTTTCTCTATTTTGGTTGGCTCGTTCCGCCGCCCGTTGGTCTGGGGGTGATAGGCCGAAGAGAAGGATAGGTCTATCCCCACACTCTTGCAAAACCCTTTCCAGAATCTGGAGACGAATTGGGTCCCCCTATCCGAGACAATCCCAAGAGGAATACCGTGTAAGCGGACCACATTGGAAACAAAAATGGGCACCAGTTCGGCTGCCGAAGGAAGTTTCCGAGAGGAACATAGTGACCCATTTTGGAGAATCGATCTATGACCGTGAGTATTACAGTATTCCCTCTAGACTCAGGTAACTCTACTATAAAATCCATAGCTAAATGCGACCATGGTCGTTCGGGGATTGGCAGAGGCTGGAGTAAACCAATAGGCGCTGTTTTGGGACTTTTATGTCTTGTGCACACTTCACACACACGGTTATGTAATCTTTAACGTCACGGCGCACCGTGGGCCACCAAAGGAGTTTACGTATACTAGACACTGTTTTGGTGATCCCCATGTGCCCAGAGATTTTGTTATCATGATACAGTTTTAATACCTCTTCCCTTTCGTTCTCAGGTACAAAGAGTTTCGCAGGAGGTCTCCCCCAGGAGCTGTGCCCTGGGCGGTCTGCAATCTTAACATTAGAGGAGACGAGACACTAATCGTGGTAAGTGCTATAATCCTTTCCTGGGGTACAATGGGATGTTGATCTTGGATGTTATGTTCGTATGACTCGTACTGTCTTGACAATGCGTCTGCTGTAATGTTTCTCGACCCAGGTCTGTATGTGAGGACGAAATTAAAGCTGGAAAGAAACAATGACCATCTCGCTTGCCTGGCATTCAACCGTTTAGCGTCTCCAATGTACGTGAGATTCTTATGATCGGTTATGATGACAATGGGGTCCCTAGACCCCTCTAATAAGTATCTCCATTCCGTCAAGGCTGCAATAACTGCTAACAATTCTCTGTTTCCGATATCATAGTTCCTCTCTGCCGGGGACAACTTTCGGGAATAGAAGCCGCATGGATGCAAGGGCTTGTCGGGTGCCTCCCTTTGGGACAAGACTGCACCAAGACCTAGCTCGGAGGCGTCAACTTCAACCTGGAAAGGCAGAGCCGGATCAGGATGTCGGAGAACAGGGCAGTGGTGAAAGCCTGTTTAAGTGCCTCAAAGGCTTGACTGGCCTGGGGAGTCCACTTCTGATTCACCACCCCCTTTTAGTCATAGCCGTGAGGGGAGCTATCAAGGCCGAAAATTTTTTAATGAACCTCCGGTAGTAGTTAGTAAACCCCAAAAACTCTGGATGGCTTTAAGCCCTTGGGGTAAAGGCCAGTCAAGAATCGCTGAGAGTTTTTTAGGATCCATTTGGAAACCTTCAGGGGTTATTATATACCCAAGGAAGTGCACTGTCTCTATGTCGAATAAGCATTTCTCTAGCTTACAATATAACCCAGCCCTCAATAGTCTCTTCAACACTTGTCTCACGTGGGCGTGATGAGTCTCCTTATCAGGAGAGTATATCAGGATGTCGTCCAGATATACTATAACGAACGTTTGCAGAAAATCCCTTAGGGTGTCGTTTATGAGGTCCTGGAAAACGGCTGGCGCATTGCATAACCCAAAAGCATCACCAGGTATTCATAATGCCCGCTACGTGTATTAAATGCCGTTTTCCATTCGTGCCCCTTCTTAACCCTGACCAGGTTGTACGCTCCGCGTAAATCAAGTTTCGTATAAATACGGGCCCCTTTTAAACGGTCGAACAATTCTGTTATAAGAGGTATCGGGTATGCATTTCTTATGGTAATCCTATTTAAACCTCTATAATCGATGCAAGGTCGCAGGTCACCCTCTTTTTTGGAAACGAAAAAGAAACCTGCTCCTGCTGGAGAGGAGGATCGTCTGATGAATCCTCGCTCTAGATTCTCCCTTATATATTCCTCCATAATGTCATTCTCCCTTTGAGACAAGGGGTATACGTGTCCTCTAGGAGGCATAGTACCAGGGAGTAACTCTATAGCACAGTCATAAGGACGATGCGGTGGTAGGACCTCAGTCCTGGTTTTAGAGAACACCTCCTTTAGCGCCATATAACATTCTGGGACTTCAGTGGACAAAGGAGGTGCTGTGGCAATGTTGAGACTACCAATCACATAAACCTGCCCAGGCACTTTGACTGGCAACTAGGACCCCAACACATTATATCTCGCTGGGCCCAGTCAATCACCGGGTTATGTTCTGTCAACCATGGGAACCCTAGAACGACAGGACATGAGGGAGAGTCGATAACCTGGAATCGTATGGTTTCACAGTGCAGAACTCCTGTAGTCATGCACACATCGATAGTGTCGTGTGTGATATGGGGACATGACAGGGGTTTCCCGTCTATGGCTTCTACCATAAGAGGCCTCTCCTTTAGAACCAGAGGTAAGAGGTGGTTGGCAGCAAAACATCTATCCATAAAATTACCTGAGGCTCCAGAGTCTAGGAATGCCTCAGTCTCGAGGTGAACCCCCTCCCAGGTGAGGGAGATGGGTAACAGAATCCGAGTTTTTTTTTTTTCATCATCCACAAAGGAGGCATACAGAGAACCAATAACCTGGGTATTACTTGTCTTTTGACCTGATTTGCCACTCTCACCCCTGCTACCCCTGGGTCTCTGAGGACATTGAAGGCGGAAATGATCTGCCCCGGCACAATAAAAACAGAGCCCCCTTTCTCTCCGGTGAGCTCTCTCTGCCTCTGAAATACCCGTTTTACCTATCTGCATAGGTTCAATGGCCGGTACATCGGTCTTAACGGTCTCCAGGTTACCTGATGCAGTGGTATGCCTGGGTACTAAGGGTAAAGGAGGTAGGACCCTTCTGGGTCTGTCTCTGGTGTGTCTCCTTTCCCTGATTTGATCGTCCATGGCGATGCAGAAATCAACCAAATGATCCAGATGTTCTGGTAATTTTAGGGGAGCCAATTCAAACATAAACGCCTCGTTCAGACCTTCGGTAAAGGCCAGGGTTAAAACGTCGTTCGGCCAGTGTACCTCAGAAGACAAAGTCTTAAATTCTATGGCATAGTCGGAAACCCTCCTATTACCTTGTTTGATGTGAAACAGGGATCTACCCGCATTGGTAGCCCGTCTAGAGGGATCAAAAGTACGCTTTAACTCGGAGGTAAAACCCTCATAGTCGTATATGATGGGTTTCTTGTTTTCCCACAAGGGCGTGGCCCATAATAAAGCTTTTTCGGTCAAGTGATTAATCAGATAGCCTACTTTGGCTTTATCAGACATACAGGACCCGGGATTGTTTTCGAATAAGATCTCGAGTTGGGTCAGAAAGCCCCGGCATAAGTTCGGTGTTCCGTCATAACGTACGGGTGCTTTCATACTGAGCCTACAACCCTCGAGAGCGGCCGAACTGACCCTAGGCACTACTGGGTCTGGCGGGCTTGCAGTACCAGAACTGGATCGGTTTAGCAGGGTTTGCAGGGCAAGAGCAATCTGGTCCATTCTATGGTCCTGCTCTTCTTGTCTGGCTGCAATACGTGTCAACTGATTAGAGAGGTCTGCGGGATCCATGGCCCTGACGTAATGTCACGGATCCCCCTGATACTAGAGTGGTGGTCCCTATACGCAGGACACTCTCTACCCTTCCGATCCTTAGAGTGGTCGGCACGACTAGACAGACACAGAATGATACACAAGAATTTAGAATAATTAGCTCTTCCCAAGACCCTAACAACACAAGGGGTAGTCTGATGTGTGCTTAGGGTGCCACACAGACTGACCTCAATACCAGAATTAGAAGAGTTGATGCCAATACCAGGGGTTATGCACAGAATGGTTCGTTCGCCAATGCCAGGGATCATACACAGAGTGGTTCGTTCGCCAATGCCAAGGGGTCAATACACAGAATAGTCGTTTGCCAATGCCAAGGGGTCAATACACAGAATAGTCGTTTGCCAATGCCAAGGGGTCAATACACAGAATAGTCGTTTGCCAATGCCAAGGGGTCAATACACAGAATAGTCGTTTGCCAATGCCAAGGGGTCAATACACAGAATAGTCGTTTGCCAATGCCAAGGGGTCAATACACAGAATAGTCGTTTGCCAATGCCAAGGGGTCAATACACAGAATAGTTGTTTGCCAAATATACAAGAGCTCTGCGGGAAGTAACTACCACGTCAGGGCACCGGCATTTCTGAGAGCCTGGGCTTTAAACCCGGCGGGTCCGCGTCAGCCCGCCAGGCCCCGCCCCCCGGCTTCCCCACGTGTGCGGAAGCGACCGCAATATCATTCGGCGCCTGGCCAGCGAGCAGCGAGGAAGCTGCTGCCAGGCGCCGGGGTGCGGGGGCCACCGTGACACTCCACATGTGAGTTGAACCATTGCATGTTTATTTGGGGGCACAGAAGATTTAAGCATATCACACTATGTTGCCATTTTATCCCCTTTCTTTCTAGGGTTGAAGATCATATGTGAAATGTGAAAAGTGAATCTACAACATAATAAGAAGATCTCCCATTCGAAAATACCCATTACTTAAGAGGGAAGCGCAGAGTATCACCACATTTTTCTGATACATTGATGAATGCTGAAAAATGTCCTGGTAAATAAAGGTGGTTTCTGTTTATTTACAGAAACCATCTTTATTTACCAGGACATTTCTCACCATTCATCAATGTATGTTCCATTGATTTTATGTGTATCTTGAATCCATTGGTACATCCTATCAGTCATTTTTGACTGTTTGGTATTACATATACCCTGTTCTCTCCTTTTCCCTGTGTTCATTCCCTTTGAGAGTGTGAAGTAGCGCTGCCTTGTTTGTTCATTGTTGTTTAAAAGTCTGTACAGTCTCTGACCCGACCGCCTCAACAGGCAGAGAATTCCACAGCTTTATTGCTAGTCATGCGTTGGTGAAGTGTTGACAGGGAGCTAGAAATTTTAGCCAAATTAGAAGAGTTTGAGATTTTTCTACCTCCATTATTTCTTTAGTCAAACTATTCCCACCTTCAATTTGCAGATCTCAATCAATCCTCCACTTATCAGTTTATGTATGCAGGTCTCTTAGTGACTTTGGTAATTCGAAATTTCTTTGGACATATTGTACCAATTGTGCATCGTATCACATGAAGTTTGTAAACAAGATTAACTTAGAAAATAATTCTAGGTTAAAACTAAAATAAACTTATTAAAATACATATTGACAATGTGGCAACTCTTTCAAAAGCCTTACCAATAGGCCTCTTAAGAAATCCATTTTTCTTGCTCCGCAGTTTAGATCCGAAGAATCTACCAGCAATCCAACACGGTTCCCTTGTATGAGGCCAAACACCTGTAAAATGCATAGTAAGTATAACATATGATTAAGGATTTCCACAAGCTATACCTTTTCATTTCAAAAGAGGAAAATTCATGAAAACTGATCAACTGATTCAATCGATGTGCTGCCAGGCATGTTACATAAAAAATTAGCATTGGTCACGCTGTTTACAAAATAATCTAGATATTAAAAAAGCACTGTGGGCACCATGGCAACTCCAGCTCATGAGAGAAGTCACGGTGCGCAAGCTCTCATGATCTCCTACCTTGACTACTGTAACCCTCTTGTCCTCGGCCTTAAACAATCCTGGGTTATGCCTCTACGATATATAATGAACATAAAAACGTTGCACAGCGCAACTCGTATACGTTTGTTTGTAATAAAACAAATTATTTGAAGATTTCTATAGAGACATGAACAATAGTTTCCTTGCATATATAATCATCACCGATTGTATAGCACCAATGGATGCAGTGACTGAACAATTACTTGCATACATAGCATCCCCTCATCAACTGAGGTTATGCTGAGCCAAACCCCCCTAGATGTCAATACAAGAAAGGCACAAGCTAGGCTTGAGTCTCTGATATAGCGGCTGCTAACTGTACATTAACGTCTTCTATACTTTGTATGGGAGATGTTAATGTGCCCCCATCAGATGAAGAACGAGCTATTCCAACCAGCTCCTTCTCCATCTGAACCTGATGTTATTCAGGTTTGAATAAGTTCTTTCAAACTCAGGTGTTAACACACAAATCTAAACCCACCTAAAAATCACGTACGTACCTCAGATCCCTCGGTGGTGAGAGTGGCTTGATCTACAGGCAGAGGAATACTGGGAACAAATAGTTCCCAGTGTTCCTCCGTATATCACTCCACCGCCCTGGCCTGATCTCACTCGTGTCTGTCTCCATGGACTCCTATTCTTATCACCCTGCGGCTCGGAAGTGTTATGATTCGAGCTGCTGGTAAAGCTGCTCGTTCATGATACAGACATTAAAGGTGCCGTTTCCATTCACGTCTTCCCTTTAACGTCTGAGTTGTGATCTGGTGCCTGGTTTTCAGAGTCTTACAGATTTTAGATTTCTGAATTAGAGGTGCCCGACCTGAATTAGCAATAGACTATTCCATTTAGATTCCCTTGGGAAGATGGTCCTCCAATCATGTTTGTTAAATTTCTTGTTGTTCGAATGTATTGACCCCTTGTCTTGTACAATGCTTCGGATTCTGCTGGTGCTACATAATCATAATATTTCAAGTCTTACTAGCTGTACTTCTTTTTATTCAAGGCATTTTGTAATTTACCTTCCTGCTACCCTCCATCAGCCAGCGGATCCTTTGCTGATATAACGCAATGGCTCTGAAAGCACAAAGAAAATTGTATATCACACTTTGCATCTTGGGTAGATGGCGATCTTCAAAACACACCACAAGAAAACGAGATGACATACATGCATATTAAGACACAGAAGGCACGTGCCTTCTCCCATGATATGGACGGTGGCATCTTACATTTCCATATTATAACTATCAGGTAAATCAATACATCACAGCATTGTAGCTTCTTGATTCGTCTGCTGCCTTTGTTTACATCACTTTCTCTCGCTCTCTTTTTTCCCCCATAACAAAAGCCACTGCCCTCATTATGCTCTTCATCAGACCATCGAAAGCTTAGGATCATATCACAATGTCATCTTAAAGAATTCAGTTTCTATATGGGTTGTTTGAGGAGACTGTCCCTGGAACAGGTTTTTCTAGGACCAAACGCTGAACGTGGCTACACTTTTTCCATTGGACAGGAGTCTCAGGGAGCTGTGAGTCAAACTTTGATTTAATTGGGGCCCAGGATTACGATCCCCATTGCTGACATTATTGACGAAGTACCTAGCATTTAAAAGAACACTATAGAAGAAAAAAAATACCCCTCCCCCATCCTTCCCCTTGAATATTTGGGCACATGGTGCTGACAGCATCTGTCCAATTACAGTAATACCTTGGATTGCGAGCATAATTCGTTCCGGAAACGTGCTTGTAATCCAGAGCACTCTTATATCAAAGCGAATTTCCCCATACGAAATAATGGAAACTCTGACGATTCGTTCCATAACCATTTATTCAGATGAAAATGATTACACTAATACAAAATACTGTACAATATAAAGTAAAAATGAAACAAATTAAGCTGCACATTGCCTTTGAGAAGAATTGTGGCTGGTGGGAGAGAGGGAGAGGAGGGTTATTGTGCAGGATGTTTATCACCAACGGGATCACTGCTATCTGTTGGGGAGGGTTTCAGCACGTCCGGTGTAATATGCTTGTACGTATGTCATACGATTACGCACGTTACAACGTGTGGCCCTCCCTATCGGAATGCTGTGACGGACACAGGGAGGAAAGGTGACCATGGCCTTAGTTGTGACTTGACGCTCGGCAGACAAAGCGTACATACTTTGACATCGCTTGTATAACAAAATTTATAAATAAAATGTTGCTCTTCTTGCAAAACGCTCTCAAACCAAGTTACTATCAATCCAAGGTTTTACTGTATTTTTTTTTTAGTATTTAAGATTAGGTGTAAATACTCACCTTTTCTCATTTGGTGCTGGGCTGCCCCTCTTTAGTTCCAAAATAAAGAAGTCCCTGCAGCCTCTGATTGAATTTGCGAAGCGTATGTAACTTGCGTTGAGTATGCTACGCACATTGCGTATCTTGCAGAACGTACGTACGTTTGTATGAAAGTTACCCAGAATGATGGACTGCTGTTGCATGTGCATGCGCAGCACCAGCCCTCAGCTGCTGTATACCAGAATGCTTATTGCTGTGAGTATTCAGCAGCAGGATGATGTCAACACACAAGGCGTGCTAACATCATTGGTCCCCGGCAGGCGGGATATTCAAAATCCAGGTTTCCGAGTGACAGCTGTGTGGGTGTAGGAAACTTCTCCGCATCACACACAGAGATTGGCCAAATGGGGCTGAGGGGAGGTAGGGAGGGGAAGGGGGGCACTCCATGCCCTTAATAAGTAAAGGTGTTCAGGATGCGTTGAGTGTCCCTTTAGGTATATGCTGTAATATTATGTGATACATACATTTGCAATAGTGATGCACCGAAATGAAGATTTTGGGCTGTAACCGAAAATGGTGACTGAAACCGAAAAGCAGTCATCCGAACCTGGGCCTGGCCGATTAACTAATCACTAGCCTGGAGGGGGAAGCCTCCAACCAGCGGCAAAGCTTTCACCGGTCTGACCGTTGGCAAGGTCAAAGGCTTCCGCCCCCGTGGCGTCATCCCGCGACCAGCGTCTCTGACACGTGCTGTGCGCGCAAGGGGAGCGTGAGGGAGGACTGCACTGGAGACTGCTGGAGGAGCTCAGGGGGGCGAAATTAGTGAATGTAGGTAAATATGTGAATGTAGGTGTCATCCCCCCCAACCCCAAATCAGTCACCCGTGCCTGGGCCCTAGAGTACAGGGGGCTCGTCTAGGCCTGGAGGCCAGCCGAGTCACCGGCTCGGCCGTCCTCCAGGCTCAGGCAAGTCCCCAGCTTTGCCTGGCCTCCAAGTCCGGGTTCGGATGACTGATTTTCAGCTGATAATGTCGGTGCATCGATAATTTGCAATAACTTATAAATCTGAATTTATACAATTGCCATATCTATGTACAGTATGTATGATTTCATGCTATAGGATTTATTGTGGAAATATTATATGTTAATAAAGCATTTTGTATTTTTGCACATTTTTGTATTGCTGGGGGTTTCATTTTATTATGTTGGTTTATGCAAAGTGATTTGAGAGAGCGCAATATGATCCCTGACCACCTGGCATGGATGATACTATTTATTTATTACTTTACCTGTGACTCGTTTCTACGTTTGTTTTAAATGACAAGGGAATACATCCAAGCCAAAATAACAATAACATTTCACATTAGAGGGTGTAACAATGATGGCCGAAGGTGCATAACGATTTTTGCATGTCATAACAGTACTATTTGTTGACTACTTACTCATGTATCTTTGATTCAAACTCATCGATTGTGTGGGCGGAGAATTCAATATGTTTCGATGCGCTGTTGGGACCTTTTCTAAAATGAGAAAAATTAAAATTGAGGAAAATTACTAAGAAATTGAGTTAATTGTTATTACATATTTTCTATTATCATAAAGTGTGCTCAATAGAGACGTTAAAAAGCAAGCAAGATGCCCTTTCACATTCATTCTGTGGATGCAATCTGGATGGGAATATTGCAGGGGCATTGCTGATATTGCGATGGACCAGGGGCAGAAGTACATTCTGGGGTCACAAAAGCTCAACACATTAAGCTCTGTTATACATTCAGACACAACACCAAGCTGGCTTGTAGCATGGAAACAATTCACAGCAGATACTCCAGTACATTACTTTGTTTATTACTGTGGAGCTCTGTGTAACAGTAAAGTGCAGCGTGTAGGAGTATGAATTTTATTGCTGTGGAATTCTGTTATACACCTCGCACATTACTGTGAGATTTATTGCTGTGTAGCTCTGTCTTACATTCATATACTGTCACCACACATAATTGTGAGTTTCAATGTTGTGGAGTTCTGCGATAGGCTCATACACACCATATATTGCTGCAAATTTCAATGCGGTGGAGCTCTGTGATACAGTAATGCGCAGTGTGCAGAAGCGTATCAAAGAGCTCCACCGATAGAAGACCCACTGTAATGTGTGGTGTGTATGAGCCTATTGCAGAACTCCACAACATTGTAGCTCAGAACTATGTGTGGTGACTGTTTATGAATGTAAGGCTAGGGTCAGACGAGCGTGATTTCTACGGACAGTATGTCCGTGCAGTACGGACGGACGTCAGTACGGAAGACGCAGTAGTGGCCACACAGTCCGTTTATTCACTGATGTATATTTTGACGGATGTAGGAGGGAAAATAAATTAAAAAGCAAAACCATTTTGTCCGTGAAAAATGCTGGACGTATAAATGCAGTCCGTCTGACCACGTTCCATCACTCACACACAAATCTATGCGGACGTTGCGGACGCAGCGCACTTTGTGCGGCCGTTCTATGGGTTGTACGTTCTTGCCTGCCTTGCGTCCGTGGGCCGCAGCCGTTGTGCGTCCGCAGTTCAGTGCGGACGTACTTCGTGTGTCAGGCTCCTATGGGCTTTCTTTCATGCTATCACGGACGTACTTTTAGGCACCATCACGGACGTGAACACTACGCTCGTCTGACACCAGCCTAAGACAGAGCTACACAGCAACAAAAAACTCACTGTAATGTGCAATGTGTGGATCACAGCAATAAAACTCCTACAGATCTATTCACTAAAAGGCGAAACTCAGGAGAATTGACAGGAGAAGAGAACAATCTAGACCAAATAGCCGATTTAGAAAGTGAGAGAATGGGAATATTTTTCTGACTTGGCTATTTTGACCTGGATTTTTCACTTCTCCCGTCAATTCTCCTGAATTTCACCTGTATTGAATAGACCTGCTAGTAATGTGTCTTCTGTACGAGTGTATCAGAGAGAGACATACCAACAAATCTCACAGTAATGTGCGCAGTGTATGAACGTATCACAAAGCTCCACAGAAATAAAACTCACAGTAATGTGCAGCTTGTATGAGTGTATCACAGAGCTCCACAGTAAAACTCACAGTAATGTGCACTGTGTACGAGTGTATCACAGAGCACCACAACTAACATTAATGAGTGATGAGTTTGAGTGCATCACAGCGCTTCAAAGCAATAAATCTCACAGTAACGTGCAGTATGTATGAGCGTGAGTTTTATTGCTTTGGAGTTATGTAGAACACTCATATATGCTTATTACTGTGAGTTTTAATGCAGTAGATCTGTGATTCATTCGTACACATTGCACGTTACTGTGAGTTGTATTGCTGTGAAATATTGTGATACGCTCATACTCACTGCACCTTACTAATAATTGCAATCATTAGGAGTTGTTGTTGCTACAGAGCTTTGTGATTCAATCCCGAAACAATTTCCCATACGTTAATGTGTTAGGAAGAGTAGATAATCCCCATGCAAGGTATCGGAGTTTTTGCATCTATGCAATGCAATGTTTCTTTTCTTCAATAAATAGGTTATCAACTATATTGTGATAAGAAACACCTCTTTGAAGCCGATAAACTGCAGATACTCATAATCGGAAGAATTTCAATCAAGCTCTCGAAAAAGTAATAAAGGGACATTCTAACCGGCAGGCTTTTCTGCCAAGAAGGCTGTCAATCATCTTTTACTCAGAAACCTTCTAGGGCTAGACATCAATGCACAGATTGGCCAATGCCTCGCAATGGTTTTGCATTAAGAGGCATCGGATTGGCTGATTACTTGAGTGAGGCTGGGTTCACACCTAAGCGTTTTACAGCGCGTTCCTACGCACTGTAAAACGCTCAAACAGTGGAATCCCATGATTCCCTATGTGTGCATGTCACACCTGGCCGTTTCTCAGCACGATTGAACGCGCTGATAAACGGCCGACGCACAAAGAAGTTCGGGAGCTTCTTTTCTGCAGATAGCCGCGCGTTCGCGGCCATATCATAGCCGCGAACGCGCGTTTGTTTGTATGCGCGAACGCGCGTAAAAAAAACGCACACATTGCGCGACGCTGCGCAACGCGTAGGTGTGAACCCAGCCTGAGTGTTCAGACCATTGACAGTATCAGTTGCAGGAAGAAGAAGGCCTGTTACAGAGGCCGCAGCGTTGCAAATGAGGTGCATTTTAAAAGCTTTACGGTCCTTCCCCACTTTTTCAGATTTAACACAATAAAGATGCTGTAAGAATTCTAAGATTAGTGTTGCTTACATAACAATATGTCCCAATTTCAGTAAATCCTGTATTGTGAGTTTCATGACATCTACACCATAGTGCTCAACCCACTCTTCAGATGACCGTGTATCACCTGGACCAACTTCTTTTAATCTCTAAAAAATTACATATATAAATTACAAATATTACATGCAAAATATTAAAATTGTAAAAAAACAAGAACCTCATAAACTACAGAGACAGGACAACTACAAGCATGGATGAACCTTTTCTTGCACGGTAATGCTTCACATCCCTGAATGGCGCAACATAATAAAATATGGCAACAAAAAAAAAAACGTTTTATCCCTTATGATGTCATTTAGTGCTGTAAGTAAAGTTATTTTGATTTAACCCAGCAGATCAGTGGTTCCCAGCTGTGTCCTCAAGTCCCCCTAACAGGCCAGGTTTTAAGGATCACCTTGGGGAAATACAGGCTGAATCCTGCAATCACTGAGCAGCAAATCTGATCACCTGTGCTGTGCGTCAGATATCTGGCAAACCTGGCCTGGTAGTGGAACCTGAGGATATGTTTGGGGAAACACTGCAATAGAAAACATTCCATAAGTCAAATTAATAACAATATAGGCAGTAATATTAAAGTATAGAAATAATATGCAGTGATTTGTCCAGATTAGAAATAGTAATAGTAAACAAACTGCATCCCACAGGTTAAGGGATGGAGATCAGACGTGACTGGACTGTGAGCATCGGTACAAACTTTGTCATCACTTAGGAAAAAGATGTGGAGGCTTTGGTTCTCCTATGACCTCAAAAGTGCACCAACAGGGAACTTTACAAACGCTTTCTTGCTTAAGTGAAATGGTATGTGGTTGCCTGATCAGAATGTTGTCCCCATGTGGTGACCCCTCTCACGGGACCTATTACTCTTTATTTCCTATTTCTTTATGTTCTTTCTCCCATCACACCTTCCTGATATCTGATCCCCAGGCTTTTTCCTACTCGCTGATTCTACCTTCTCTTATTCCGTGACTACAAATCTGACTCATGTAACACTGGCCTTGCACTAAAAAAAAACAAAAAAAACAGTTAGTTATAAGCTCAATGTAAGGATTATTTAAACAGAAAAAATAATATGGCAAAATTAGTTAAAATAAGGCCCTATTCCCTACTGAGAGCTAAAATGGGAACACTAAAGGGGAAAATCTGTGCCTGCAGACAGATTTCCACGTGTCCCCATTTTAGTGCAATATGCCTGGGCAAGGTGCCGAGGAAGCATCTGTCCCGGAAAACAGTGCTAAGCGCTGGGATAGCTGCGGTAGCACTTCCGTGAGTATCACCTGAAGTCCATAGGACTCAATACAGGTTTGCACTTCCGGGCTGCGAGCCCTGTGCGATCTTGCTCTTGTGAGATCGCACAGCTCCGTGGAGTTATCCCGGAGGGAGACTAGGAAGTATGTGTTCCCAGTCTCACTCTGGTCACGCCCAGGAGAAGCAGCAGATCGTACCCCTGTTCTCAATGCGGGATGAGAGGCGAGTATTGGATTTACTGGGGAGGTTTTTAGGGTGTACTAAATAATTTTGCAAAAGCGGAATCATTTAGCCCCTAGCGTTTTAGGTGTCGCTTAAATTTCGCTTTGCTAAACCCAGTGGCGTCACTAGGGTTGGTGTCACCCGGTGCAGTAACTCATGGTCCCCCCCCCCCGAGTTCTCCTTTTTTTTTAATACTCTTACTCATAACTCAGTACTCCCATATAACACTGAGTGCTCATACATGGCGCACATTACTGTGAGGTTTATTGCTGTGGAGCTCTCTCATACGCTCACAAACAAATTTTGGCTAACTGCCAGCAACTACGGTGCCTGTTTGAAGGCAGTGAAATTCCCCATAGAGAAGTAATGGTTAATCTATTCAGAGACACTGAACAGCAGAGAAATGTATTGATGTTCGGTGTTTTCATTCAGCAGGTTTATTCAGGCGAATCCCATAGGTTTCAATGTTAAAAATATTCCCGTTTTAATCCAATATCTAATAAACCGTCATTCCTTTAATCTGTAGTAAAAAGTCTCTTTATTTACTATTTTTTTTTTTTAGTATCTTTTAGGCTTTTTTTAAAAAGAAATCAATTTTTTTTCTAATAGCAGTTTTTCTTTTTTCTATAACAGATCTTTTTATTATCAATCATAGGATCTTTTATATGTAAATTCCAGACATTTTCATTCAGTAGTTTTTTTGAAAACAGCGGGCGACGGGTTTGCGGCAGCATTCGGTGTCTGACTCACTTCAGGGACACCGGGGAAATTTGATTCCCCAAAGTGCACAGAACACTGAAATGTCTGCGTTATTTCGTTGCTCTGTTAATATCCCCTTTAGTCGTGGTTTTTTTTCTGCCCCCTGGAAAGTGCCAGTTTAGGCCTTGCCTACCCAGGACATACTTGAAAATGAGAGAAGTTTGAATGTATCCTTCCTGGCAAAACAATTTGTGTAAAAAAAATATATATATTTTTTTGGGGTGTCACCATGGGGGTGGTGTCACCCGGTGCGGGCCGCACCCCCCACCCCCCTTGCGACGCCCCTGGCTAAACCAGAAGGTAGGACGTTGCGATCGCCAGAGAATGCGGGGAGAGCGAGGGAGCGCAGGGCCAGGTAATGTATACAGCGGCAGCCCGAGTGTGGGTTACCGCTTCCAGCATAGAAATTTAACCCCGAGCCACACTCGAATACCGCTAGGGGGCCAAATAAATTGTACCGATTCTGACATATAAAAAATATGTCAGAATCGGAATGCCAGGGAGGTTAAACCACTAGATGGCAATGCCTACCACAAAAACGGCTCAGACATTAATAAAGTATGAAATTTCTTCCTGAATTCCTCCAAAAAAGTGCTATTTAAATAAAGTAAACAAAAAACAAATTGCATCTGCCAATAATGTCCAGGGATTGGGTGGGCCACGGCAGAGAAACAAACATCTGATTAGAACTAATAAAGATATATTTTTAATATATAGGTTATTTGCAGTGTAATACAACTACTTATGTTGTGAGGGAGACCTGGAAATGTCGGAACTATATTGTACATATATGTTCAAATATTTGTTCACTATAGAACAAGCAAGTGATTTTGATTCTCTAGATCAGGGGTTAGCAACCATACAGGGTTAGTCAGAGAGCACCGAAATGTCACCAACATTTCTGCGCTCTCCCGTTCCCCGCACTTCTGCTAGTACGGTGAATTCGGCATTCGCTGCAGGGTCCCTGAAGTGCAGCGAACAAGCCACCGAACGCATCCAAAAACCCCACCAAAAAAACCACCAAATTGATCCAAAAAAGACCACGATCCGCCGAACAGAGTGCCGACCAGCCGCCGGTTAAAAACGACAAGCAGACGAACGGGTAAAAAAAATAAAAAATAAACGCAACTTTTAAAAGGGGTTTGCAAAAAAACTCCTGCACGAAAACGCCTGGAAATAATATTTAAAGGTCCTATGAATAATAATAAAAAGGTCAGTTACAGAAAAAAAAAGCCATTTATAAAAGATTGGGAAAAAAAAAATTGCCAAAAAAATCTTGAAAAATGGCTAAATTTTTTTTTTTTTTACATTGAAACCTATGTGATTCGCCTGATTAAACCTACCGAACGAAACCACTGAAAATCAGGGCATTTCACTGACATTTCGGTACTGTTCGGTGTTTTCTGAATGGAATAACCATTACTTCTCTATGGGGATTTCACTGCTGCCAAAGATCACTGTATTTAGAAACATAGAAAAATGTCGGCAGATAAGAACCTTTCGGCCCATCTAGTCTGCCCAATTATATGGATACTTTACCTGGATTTATCTTTTGTTTAGGATAGCCTTATGCCTATCCCATGCTTGCTTAAATTCAATTACTGTTTTGGCCTCTACCACTTCTACTGGAAGACTGTTCCATGTATCCACCACCCTCTCAGTAAAATAATGCTTCCTGATGTTTCTTTTAAACCTTTGCCCCTCTAATCTAAAACTATGTCCTCTTGTTTTGCTACTTTGTTTCCTTTTAAATATACTCCCTTCCTCTACCTTGTGGATTCCCTTTACGTATTTAAATGTTTCTATCATATCTCCTCTGCCTCGTCTTTTTTCCAAGCTGTACATGTTAAGATCATTAAGCCTTTCCTGGTAACTTTTCTCCTTCAAGCCGTACACCATTTTAGTAGCCCTTCTCTGAACTCTCTCTAAGATGTCTATATCCTTCTGGAGATACGGTCTCCAGTACTGCACACAGTACTCCAAGTGAGGTCTCACCAGTGCTCTGTACAGTGGCATGAGCAGTTCCCTTTTCCTACTGGCCATATGGCCACGAAATTGCACCGTACAGGGATATTCACTGATTGATGCAATTTCGGGGCCAATTTGGCCCTCTTTGAATAACTCTGCTAGCCGTAACAAAACGCGTCACATGGATGCATCTGGACGGCTGAGTATCATTGATATACCATGGCGTCCTATGGACGCCATGGAGGGGATGCTGGGGACTGCGCTGTAGGCTGCCCCCAGCATCCGTGAGCTTAGCAATCGCTAAAGGGCAGGCTGCCGGACTCGGCAAGTTGGAACGCTCGATTGTGCTGTACAGCTCGATTGCTCTGCTTAATGCCAACAAAGGAATCGGGCCCTGTCTTTATCAGGAGTGACACTCCTGTGAATTGCTGGGAAGAAGCATTACCAGTAAATCTTGAGTCTGATTGACGTGTGTCACCATCAAACCATTATCGTATTCCATGTTGTTCAGTCTAACATCCGTCCAGGAGGACCGCGGTCTGATGGAAAGCGGCTTTAATTCTCCTTCAATATCAGGGCTTAAATAAAAAAAAAGGAATAAAACATACACTGCACGTTAACACATTGCCTTGGACATACATCGTTGGTTGTTTTTTTAATTAGGTTCTGGTATTCTGTAAAGAAATATATTATATATATATATATATTCTAGAATAAATAAATAATTATGTTTAGGGAAAAAAAGATCACATTTATTTATTTATTTATAAAGGATTTTACCAGGAAGGATACATTGAGATTTCTCTCGTTTTCAAGTATGTCCTGGGTTCAAGTACATTGAAGTGTTACATTTACAGAAATACAAAGTAATACAATGTAAGATATTAACAACACAAATATTGCAGGAGAACAGCATTAAAACAAATACTGCACAGCTTCTGAAACTTTGCTCATACACAGGTCTTATAAGCAAGCAAAATTATTTTAAGACACCCACTGCACGTCGTTCACACTTCACAACATTATAAAAAAATTCCGGGACACTTTGCAGCAGAGACTCCAGAGACACCCATTGACAGTCACAAACAGACAGGCATAGCAACTCACACTGACAAAGACACACAGCTATTGGCAGGGATATAGAGGTACAGAGTCACACTGGGACGGGGATAGACATTGTCAGAGACAGAAACACTCGCAAAAACACATACACACTCTTAACAGAAACGCACAGAGGAACAGACGGTTACACAGAAATCTGAACAACGGAAGCGATGCCGAAAAACACAAACACAGCCACTGACAGAAAACATGACAGTCAGAGATAGAGAGAAGTACAGCTGCAATAACACACACTATTGACTATATATTGACAGTTACAGATTAACATTCACAGAGACACTGTCAAGGACACACACACACAAACACGGACAGAGACACTGACAAGTTAGAGTACAACTCCTTGGACTAATCAGCTGTGTGATTTCAGTTTTTAAGTTAAATTCCCAATGCATACCACCACCCCCAGCCAATAAATAGACAAGCCCCTAAGTGCCTGCTTACCCCCCCCCAACAAAACCAGAGAGCCTGCATAGTCTGACAGCTCCTCAGCGCCAGAGACTTTAATTAAGCGAATGTTAGTTAATGCTAAGAAATCAAAGGTAATGAAGGAAAGAAAAAAAAACTTACTAAGACGTCTTGAAGAACTGGTCATTTTCCAGAATTTGCTCCATCCTTTGTGCGTGTGAATCTCTTTAATGAATCCTACAATATATTAATAATATTTCCGATTCAGAACATTACTATTATATTAAGGTACCTGTAGATCCCAGGGCAATAAACCTCTTAAAAGTGTCAGTCACATGAACATGAGAAGCAGGCGATGCAACACTAACATGACACCACAAAGATCAGATAAAACAGGTGCAACTATACGTGTAATGCGTTGTTATATAAGGGCTTATTCAGAGAGCACCGAAATTTCTTTCGGTTGGCACACTTTGGTGCGATTCGGCAACTGATTCAAGTTCTATAACCCTGCGGTGAATTCAGTATTCACCGATGTGTCCTTGAAGTGCACCGAATGGGATGAAGCTGAAAAAAAAGCAAAACGCTGCCGAACTGTGGTAAAACATTTATTTTTTTGCCCCACATGTTTTGGAATTACATCTCCCATGATGCTCAGCTTCTCATTAGGTTCTTGGAGCCTCATGGGAAATGCAGTTCCAAAACATCTGGAGGGCCCAGGTTGCTGACCCCCCCCCTGGCAAAACCGATATATTGGTCTATCCCTATTGGTTACTGTACATTTTCGTCTCCTGTACTTTGTATGGGAGATGCTAATGTGGCCCCAGCAGATGGAGAACAAGCTATTCCAACCAGCTCATTCCCTATCTACGTCTGATGCTATTCTGAAAAGAATAAGGTCTTTCACACTCCGGTGTTGGGTGATCGCGCTTGTGTAACATAACTACAACTTATTTTAGTGGTAGTGTGCCTTTAAGAGTTTGGGCAGGGGGCTAGAATTGATTAGTTTATATGGTTATTAGTTCACTGTCCGGGTGACGTAATCTAGTTACAGCTTATGTAAATGGTAGTGTCCCTTTAACATGAGGAATTGATTTACGTAGAGATGAAAAACAAGCAATCTACATAAAGGAGGTGGTGTTCGCTGACACTATTTGTCACACGGACGATGTCAGCAGTGGGCGGGGGGCCCAGTGTGTACACACTGCTCACCCCAAACATAGGGCAAGCCTGCTCTAAAATGTCCAATAAGGCTAGGGTCAAACGAAAGCATTTTTACACGCGAACGTAAAAAAGTGCGTCCGAACGGATTGATGTATTTTTTCACGGAATATGCGAAAACAGTCATACGATGCGCATTTTCGTGCGTGATGTTTTACGAATCCAAACCAGGAAACTTTTTGCGTCTGGACGTTATGTTGGCCGGACACGAGCAGGGTCTGACGTCTCCAAATCACACACACACACCGCTAGCGGGTGCAGCGCACTCTGTACGTCCGTACTAGCGGTTCTGCGTTCTCGAAAAAATGCGTTCAAATTCCACTTGCGTTGCGCGGCCGGACTTTCGTGCGACCGTACTTCGTATATTGGCTGTCATTGCCCGTCATTTGCTGCTAGTGCGGCCGTGATTAAGTGCGCCAGAACGCACGTTAAAAATGCGCTGGTCTGACCCCAGCCTAAAAGGTTTACATAACAGAAGCAGCATCTCGCATTCCCTGGCTCCTTCCTTTAGGATGGCCGTCCACTGGCAGCGTAGTCGGGCGTAAGACATGGTCCCCCGACTACGGACAACGCCATCAGCCGATCAGGGTCTTCCACTGGAAGAGTCTGTGGACAACCCAGATCAGCCGATAGACAGGCCGCCGGGACAAACAAAAAAAAGGAAAAACCCTGTTGCCCGGTGAAAAAAAACTGTCTTTGATGTGGTGTTTCAGCAGCAGGGACTGACCCCGTCCAGCGCAGCCGGCTCAGAGTGAAGAGAAAAAAAAAACTCGCCAGGCTGCTGGGTTTACATAACAGATTAACCCCCATCTCCCTGGTGCGGAAAATATTTCAGCACCAGGGAGAGCAATGCAGATGCCCCTGTTATCAATTCCTGCACTAAGCCACTATGTAGGAAGGAGTCACTGGCTGCCTGAGAGTGATGACAGCAGTCCATACCTCGTGTCATCCAATGGATGAATCTCCCGAATCCTGAAAAAAAAATGACACATTTAGAATAAATATATAACGCGGATAGTACACAAAAAGTGTTACTCTGGGTGAATGTCACTTTTACCCCCTCGCCTCTGCCTTTAACGTGTCCCCCGGCTGCAATTTTTCTGCCAATTTCAAGTTTGGTCCTACTTCCTGGCTTCAGAAGATGTTAGCTCGTCTCCATAGCAATGGAACCACCCATCTGCATTCGAGGGGTCCGGCGGATTCCAAAAAGGCTTAAACGAAACACAATTACATGTGAGTGCATTTTAGCATGGGTCTTGGAATGAGGCGGCGAGACGAGACATTTTTAAGTGTAATAGGTCCGCGCAGTGTATCGGTGTCCATGAGCTGTTGGTACGGTCCGCTGTTAGGCGGAGCCCGCAGCGTGAGTGAAGCAATAGCCGCCATGTTTTACTTGGGCACAGAGTGGGAGGCAAAGTCGTAACGCTGCCTGATCTTGGCTCTGGTATAGATGTGATTTAATTTGAGGGTCTGTAAGCTGCTACGGGGAATGGAGCCCAAAGCAGCTGCCATGCTAGGGTTGGTTACCTGTAATAGTTGGTTCCCGGGGCTCTCGTGCACGCGCTGCAGGAAGGTCTGGGCCCCGTTCAGTTCCTCAGCAGCTGCTGAATTGCTGCAGCGCAGCAATTCCGTTTGCTGCAGCAGTGTCACTGAACGCTTTGGATGCGAATTTCGAAAGCAAAATGGCTGAGGATTTCTTAATGAAAGATTCAGATTGTTTTTCGTTCACACTTTCGTATGACTCGGACAACACAGGGTTTTTTGTTGAGCCGGTACGCGCCGGTACGGCATACCGGCACCTCTTGTTACGCCACTGCTCCCCGTTAGTCAGCGGAGGTGCCCCATGCCCAGCCAGCTGCTCGCAGAGACTGCGGAATGCTAACCTGGCAGCAGCGCGCTCCTTCCCCTCTGCCGGCACCGCCCCCAATGCCTGCAAGTCGTCCGCCCCGCTGATTAGGTCACGCGACAGCCACGTGACCTAATCAGCAGGGCAGCCACGTGACCTAATCAGCTGGGCCGACGACGTGCAGGCATTGGGGACGGTGCCGGCAGAGGGGAAGGAGTGCGCCACTGCCAGGTTAGCACTCCGCAGTCTTTGCAAGCAGCTGGCCTGGCTGGCCTTGGGGCACCTCCGCTGACTACCGGGGAGCACTGGGTGGCAGTGCAGGTGTTCTGGCTCCAGCCAGGGGCAGATCTGGGGGGGGGGGAATTGCATCACCGAGAAAATCGCCGGCGTTGTCTTTCCCTGCGAGTCGAGCGGCCGCTCGCCTTGTGGGGAAAGAGAACGCCGGCGGAGCCTGGGGCTTGAGGTGAGAGTTGGGGGCAAATATACCCATGTTGTGAGCTGGAGGCAAATTTATTTATTTATTTATTTATAAAGTATTTTACCAGGAAGGACACATTGAGATTTCTCTCGTTTTCAAGTATGTCCTGGGTTCAAGAACATTGAAATGTTACAGTTACAGAAATACAAAGTAATACAATGCAAGATATTAAGAAAACAACACATATACAGATTAACAGAAAATAAATATGTAGAAAAATAGTCATTATGTTACATGTATACAGGTGCATTCTGTATTGAGGTATGTTAGTAAGGAGCTCTTGAGTGACTTAAGACTGGTGGAAGATTTGATGGCGTCTGGGAGGTTATTCCATAATTGTGGTGCTCTGTAGGAAAATGAGGATCGAGCCACTATTACAGTTGTGTTCAAAATTATTCAACCCCCAATGCTGTAAAGGGTTTTAGGGAATTTAGTGTACATTTGTAATTGTATTCAGAATGAAATCCTACAAGGACTTTTTAAAGAACCATATGCAACTGTTATCAAAGAGAAACCTATAACAGGAGACATGCAATTCATTAATAAAAACTTACTAATACAAAGTGACTGGTTGACTCAGGACAAGGTTTTGCAGAAATTAAACAATGTGAATGTGAATAAAGCCCGAGGGCCAGATGGAATTCACCCGCGAGTACTGAGAGAGCTATGTGTTGAAATATGTAAACCTCTGTTCTTAATCTTTCAAGATTCTTTTCTTTCAGGAATAGTACCAGAGGATTGGAGAAAAGCTGACGTGATCCCTATATTTAAGAAAGGTTTAAAATTGGTGCCTGGAAATTATAGACCTGTGAGCTTAACATCTGTGGCTGGGAAAGTATTCGAGGGTTTACTAAGGGATAATATTCAGGAATTTATTGGGAGGTATAATGTTATTGGCAAAAATCAGCATGGTTTCATGAAACACAGATCATGTCAGACTAACCTAATTACGTTCTATGAGGAAGTAAGTAGAAGTATAGATCAGGGGGTCGCAGTGGATGTGATTTACTTAGATTTTGCCAAAGCTTTCGACACAGTTCCACACAAAAGGTTACTATTTAAATTAAGAAAAATTGGTCTAGATGAAAATACTTGTTCTTGGATAGAAAACTGGCTAAAAGATAGGGTACAGAGAGTGGTCATAAATGGTACATTTTCAAGATGGACACCAGTGGTAAGCGGTGTCCCTCAGGGGTCTGTTATAGGACCAATACTATTCAATTTATTTATAAATAACCTTGAGATAGGCATTGAAAGTCATGTATCAGTGTTTGCAGATGACACAAAACTAGGAAAAGTAATACAATGTGAGCAGGATGTTACTTCGCTACAGAGGGATTTAGATAGATTGGGGGACTGGGCACTTAAATGGCAGATGAAATTTAATGTAGATAAATGCAAAGTTATGCACTTTGGAGTGAAGAACACACAAGTAATTTATACCCTAAATGGTACGGAGTTAGGGAAATCCAAGCAGGAGAAGGATTTGGGAATAATCATAGACTTCAAACTAAGTAACAATGTGCAATGTCAAACAGCAGCCGCCAAGGCAAGCAAAGTATTGGCATGCATTAAAAGGGGAGTTCACTCACGGGATGAAAACATAATTTTGCCTCTGTATAAATCAATGGTCAGGCCGCACCTTGAATATGCCGTGCAATTTTGGGCACCGGTCTTAAAAAAAGCGTTAGAAAACGCTAGCGTTAGAAAAAGTGCAGAGACGGGCAACTAAATTAATAAGGGGAATGGAAGGGTTAAGTTATGAGGCAAGATTAACAAGCTTAAACCTGTTTAGTTTAGAGAAACGGCGCCTTAGAGGGGATCTGATAACCTTATATAAATATATACGGGGCCATTATCAACCATTGTCTGATAACCTATTCATTAACAGGACTATACATAGGACAAGGGGTCATCCATTTAGACCGGAAGAAAGAAAATTTAGCTTAAAGCATAGGAAGGGTTATTTTACGGTGAGAACAATAAAGCTGTGGAATTCTCTGCCTGTTGGGGTGGTTGGGTCAGAGACCGTACAGACTTTTAAAAAGCGACTAGATGACTTCCTGCAGACACAGAATATTAAGGGTTATAATATTTAATATGTGGGTAAAAGCTTCTTGATCCAAGGAGAAATCTGACTGCCATTCTGGGGTCAAGAAGGAATTTTTTCCCAGTATGTTGCATATTGGCAAGCATTTCAGACTGGGTTTTTTGCCCTCTTTTGGATCAACAGCAGTAGGTTAAGTGGGAGAGGCTGAACCCGATGGACGCTTGTCTTTTTTCAGCCTATATAACTATGTAACTATGTAACTAAAATTACATCAATTTGTTTTGTAATACAGTAGTAAATGTATCTTTTGTGAATTCTTCATTGACACAATTATTCAACCCCTTAAAGACTACCACTCTGAAGAACAGAGGTTCATTCAAGTGTTTTCAATCAGGTATTGAAAACACCTGTGGATGTCACGGAGCAGCAATAAAGCATAATAAGCACCAATTAGGCAGCTTTAAAATGACTGTGATACTCAGCTCCTTCTAGACATTTACTGGTGTGGTTACAAACATGGTGAAGTCAAGAGAATCGTCCAGGAAGACAAGAGAAGAGGTGATTACTCTTCACAGGAAGGGCAATGGCTATAAGAAGATTGCAAAGATGTTAAACATACCAAGAGAGACCATAGGAAGCATCATTCGCAAATTCAAGGCAAAGGGCACTGTTGAAACGCTACCTGGTTGTGGCAGAAAGAAGATGCTGACTTCGACTGCTGTGCGCTACCTGAAGCGTAGAGTGGAGAAAAGTCCCCGTGTGACTGCTGAGGAACTGAGAAAAGATTTGTCAGATGTGGGTACTGAAGTTTCAGCTCAGACAATACGGCGCACACTGCGTAATGAAGGCCTCCATGCCAGAACTCCCAGGCGCACCCCCTTGCTGTCTCCAAAGAATAAGAAGAGTCGACTGCAGTATGCCAAAAGTCATGTGGACAAACCACAGAAGTTTTGGGATAGTGTTCTGTGGACTGATGAAACAAAATTAGAACTGTTTGGGCCCATGGATCAACGCTATGTTTGGAGGAGGAAGAACAAGGTCTATGAAGAAAAGAACACCTTGCCTACTGTGAAGCATGGCGGGGGGTCAATCCTGCTTTGGGGCTGTTTTGCTTCTGCAGGTACAGGGAAGCTTCAGCGTGTGCAAGGTACCATGAATTCTCTTCAGTACCAGGAGATATTGGATGACAATGTGATGCAGTCCGTCACAAACCTGAGGCTTGGGAGACGTTGGACCTTTCAACAGGACAATGATCCCAAGCATACCTCCAAGTCCACTAGAGCATGGTTGCAGATTAAAGGCTGGAACATTTTGGAGTGGCCATCGCAGTCACCTGACTTAAATCCGATTGAGAACCTCTGGTGGGACTTAAAGAAAGCAGTTGCAGTGCGCAAGCCTAAGAATGTGACTGAACTGGAGGCTTTTGCCCATTACGAATGGGCGACGCTACCCGTAGATCGCTGTAAGACACTTGTGTCAAGCTATGCTTCACGTTTAAAAGCGGTTATAACTGTAAAAGGATGTTGTAGTAAGTACTAAGATTGAATGTCACTTGGGGGTTGAATAAAACTGATAATGATGTGAGCACAGAAAAGACATTTGTGGTTATTTCATTATAAATGTTATGTTATATTTGTCTGACCTACACGTGCCTCTTTGATTTAATTGTAAGCAAGATGACTGAATGATCAAAATCAATGTCAAACTGGCCAAAACACTCAATTTCAGTGGGGGTTGAATAATTTTGAACACAACTGTATACCCATGATGTGGGCTGGGGGCAAATATACCCATGTTGTGAGCTGGGGCAAATATTGGGGGAATAAATTGATATTGGGGAAGAAATTAATTATGGGGGAGAAATTAATTGATATTGGGGAAATAAATTGATATTGGGGAGAAATTGATATTGGTGGAATAAATTGATATGCTGGGGGGGAGAAAGTAATTGGTATTCTGGGAGAGAAATTAATTAATTGGTATGCATTGGCGTTGAATAAATTGATATTGGTACATTACTGTGAGTTTTATTACTGTGGAGCTCTGACACCCTCATACACACTGCACATTACAGTGGAGCTCTGAAACCCTCATACACACTGCACATTACTGTGAGTTTTAGTGCTACATACCCCCGGGGTGATATATGGCTATAACGAAAATATGATGAACAAAAAAGCACTAGGGATAAATCACACTAGTGTCTACAAGCGGGCATAACCCAGTATATCCAGAGAAAAAAAACACAGTAATGGTAGACACCAGCTACCTATTCATACTTTATTTGGTGTACATTAAACAAAACAACCGACCATTTAAAAAAAACATATAATGTGAATGATAAAAAATGTATATATCGCCCAATGAGGGATGATAAACCAACCCGTGAATAGATGTCCAATTGCTACTCATACGTGGTACAATACCGATGTGCAAGAATTAGGTAATTAGCAATTAGACTGTCCTAGATACAATGTGGAGCATGGTGTGTAATGTTCCAAATGGGCACAACATAATGGTCACAAACTGTTACACGCAATAATTGTTGGAGACTCAATGAACGGCGCATGTTCCCACAGTTGCCACAAAATTTGCACAATAACCGCTACGCCCTCATTGATAGGGGCAAAATTGCAAAAGTTAGAGGTGGATAACCGAGACCCAAGCAACCGTCCAGCTGTGTAGATAACTAATTCCTCCTATAATGATAATACAGGTGTAACAATGATAAACCAATTTAAAGTATGAGCAATCTTATAAGATCAAGTAAACCATGCCAATACCACATTGAACATAGATGTGTAGTAACCACTGCGCCCTCATTGATAGGGGCGAAAACAGTGATACACGGTTGGTAATAATAACATGCAACTGTTTTAAACACCTTACTTCTCAACATGTTTCGCCGCCTAAGCAACTGTGGCTTTTTCAAGCGATAAGACCCCACTAGCTTCCCCTCTTTAAATAGATGCGACCCGAATATTGTATCCAGGGTCAATTGAATACTCCCATTCACTTGGCGTCTGACGTCAATAGATCTGCCTCCCCTCACTGGTTCCACATCTTACATCATGTGAGGTTTAGTAAATCCTAACGGAAGAGGAGGGGAGCTGGCATATATTGTAGCGATGTATAAGCAGCAACCTCGTTATTGTGTATAAGCATTAATTATACAAGTAAAACAACTTCCTCCAAAAGGGAAGCAAATATTGTGTATACACATATTATTCTTGCCTTCACATTAATTTTGAGTGCACTGGTGAGGGGTGGGAAATAGTGCTCATACAGGTTATGTGATGGAATAAAAATTAGCGATGCTCAAAAAAAACCCTCGTAAAAATTCTCCATGATGAAGATGTCTCATAAGAGAGTCATCGTCTTTACATCACGCTGTCCCACATAGAGCCATAGCTACTGCCATACATATAACACCAGATGATTTCCCCAGAGATGGTGAAGTTGGTATACCACCTAATAGACAATACATTGAACTGTGTTATAACGAGAGATGGAGTTGGTATATACAGGGTGAGCCAGTCAAACTTGCATTTTTGAAAAGGGCAGGAGAGCCGTGAAAGTGGGCGGAGCGAGTTAGCAAGGTTACCATTGTGTCCCCCACAACTAAGCATTTCAGTCGTCATGGAGCAGTGAAAATATTTTTCACTTTTCAATTATAAAGTAAACAATGATGCTGCACTAACTAACCATCACATTTCTCATGTCACCAACAAGTGTGGAGGTAATGGGTGATGGTACAATCCACTGTTACGAATTGTTACATCAAAAACCTAATCCGCCGCACAGCAGCGAAAAGCACTGCGGGGAACTTTGGACCCCTGCGTCACTAATCTTTACACCTCACAAGGTCAAGTGAGGTGTCAATGGACAGGGCAGAGTCTGGCCTTTGCATTAATAGCAAACCTGACCATGTAAAATCTGAAAGTAAAGAAAACAATTATTTATTTATTTATTTTTGTTCCAAAGCGATGGTATTGTCCATTTGTCACGTATAAAATGAGCAATACCACTGCCATTACTCACCTTCTCATTTCCCACGCTGGGAGCAAGGTCAGTGTTTTATATACAGTATAGTCATATTATTTGTAAAAAAAATATGTTCCAAAATATTTCATTTTTTTTCATTGATAGTGCATTTTTCTGAGAAAATATACAAACAGGTTCCCATTTCACATTTTTTTTAACAAGAATGTCCTACAGAATATATAACCACAAAGGTTTGGATGATAAAATGGGAAACAATTTTTTTTACACTCTTTAAATGATTGAAATCTGAATGGAAATTTCCTCACACAGTATCTGCCTAGTTGGATATACCCATATCTGTACTATTAAATAACCAAAAATATCAGGGTTATTCAAATAGAATTGAAAAGTCACCGCACGTTCGGTGACTTTTCATTCTCTTCAATTCGGTGCGATTTGGCGATCCCATTTCGGCGACCCTGCGATGTATTCACCACGCACCACAGGGTCGTCGTAGTGCAGGGAAAGGCCGCCGCAAACCCGTCGAACACTCACCGCAAAACCCAGCGAAGGCACACCGAAACTCGCAAAAACATCTGGATTGACCCCGCCGAACACGCCGGAAAAACCTGAGCAGCCGCCAGAAAAACCCGACACCGCAGAGTCAGACGAATGGAGTGAAGGAAAAAAAAAACATACGCTTGAATGTTTGAAAAGTGAAACTCTGTTTGCAAGGAAACTACAGAACGAAAATGTCTGAAATTTACATAAAAGACCCAATGAATGATAATAAAAAGGGGTGTTACAAAAAAAATTAAAAATGTTTAAAAAAAAATGGGAAAAAAAAAAATCGCAAAAAAATCCCGAAAAATGCTTAAAGGATCCTAAAAAATCTATAAATAAAGAGAGTTTTTACTGCAGAATATTATAATCAACGGTTTATTAGATATTGAATTAGAATGAGAATATTTTGAACATTAAGGCTAGGGTCAGACGAGCGTGATTTCTACGGACTGTCTACGGACGTACGTCAGTACGGAAGACGCAGTAGTGGTCACACAGTCCGTTTTTTTCACTGACGTATACGGTATATTTTGACGGATGTAGGAGAGAAAATAAAATAAAAACTAAAACCATTTTGTCCGTGAAAAATGCTGGACGTATAAATGCAGTCCGTCTGACCACGTTCCATCACTCACACACAAAGCTATGCAGACGTTGCGGACGCAGCGCACTTTGTGCGGCCGTTCTAGGGGTTGTACGTTCTTGCCTGCCTTGCGTCCGTGGGCCGCGGCCATTGTGCGTCCGCAGTTCAGTGCGGACGTACTTCGTGTAACGGGCTCCGATTGGCTTTCTGTCACGCTATCACGGACGTACTTTTAGGCGCAATCACGGACGTGAACACTACGCTCGGCTGACCCCAGCCTGAAGCCTATGGGATTCGCCTGAATAAACCTGTCAAATTAAACCACCGAACAGCAGGGAAATTCGGCAACTTTTCACTGCTGGTTTGTGTTTTCTGAATAGACGGAAGCAGTGCTTCTCTATGGGTATTTCACTGCCCTCGAACAGGCACCGAACAGGCACCGTATGTGCAGGCAATTCGCAAACATTTGGCGAACTGCCTGCTCTCTGAATAGCCGAATGGCCAGGAAAGGTAAGCGTACCCTTAATTTCACTGGTCGGCCACCTTTCGGCCACAATTTGGATCTCTTTGAATAACCCTGTATGTTTTCATTTCAGTAAATACAAAAAAAGCCCATCAAAATATTCAGCTCCAGGCCCATAGAGATCTTAATCAGGGCCTGGACATGGTGGAGCCGACCTCTGCCCAGGATCTGCGGCCGGTTCGGAACACCAGGACGAGGAGGCAGTCGGCCCCTCTTCCCAACAGCAGAGCATTTCCCAGGTCTCGAACGCTACTGAGGAAGCAATGTATCTGCAGCCACAGTATAGCGTGTTGTCCAAGGAGAAGGCAAAGGACACGGCGAGTGCATTTTCTGTGAAGCCTGCAGTGGAGCAGAGTGCTGGTGCACTTCGGAAGCTTAACAAGGACAATGGCAGAGCAACGGTGGATGGGACTGCGGTCTCCACTAGGGAGAGTCATAGGGACGGAGGGGCACTGCGGAGAGAGGAAAGCCGGACAACGATGGGTGAGATCAAGGCCCACCAGGGCAAGTTGCTGGAGCCACGGAGCACTCCCACTCACGGGTGGGTTTAGGAGCGGGATACGGTGAAGGTGCCATGGCCCGCAGAGGAAGAGGCTGCGGTCCTTCCCACGGAGCCCAGAATATGTGAGGCAGTTGGCCCGGATTCCCGGCTTGCATTGGTAGGCACTTTAGCGCATGGAGACTACAATTTGTTCATGAGGGAGCAGTGCCCCAACCCAGCGGTAGAGGTGGCTTCAGGACAGAGATCTGCTATCCTCTGCCCCCTACTTGCTACTCCAGGAAGCTGGGAGAAGGAGGCATGCCCGTTGACAAAGGGTGAGACTAAGGCCCATCCAGTCGAATTACTGGAGCAATTGACAAAAGACACCGAACCCCAACAGTGCACTCCCAACAGCGATGGGTGGAGGAGCAGAGTGCAGCAGACTGTGCCTGGCCCAATGCAGAAGATGCTGTGGTCCTTCCCACGAAGCTGGATGAATGTGGAGCCGCTGGCCCGGATCCCTGGCTGATAGCGGCAGGGATCAAGGAGTATAATTCATACATGGGGGAGCGGTCCCCCACTTCGGCCGAAAAATAGCACCGCATCAGAGGACCGTTAACCTTTACCCCTTGTTGCCGCCCCAGAAATTGGGGACAAAACAAAGCAAACCGGAGGACGGACAGCCATCTCATCCCTACATCAGTCGCAAAACAAGTTTCCAGGAGGGGAAGCAGGCGGTCTTAGTCCACAACAGCAGCGTGCACCCCAGGGAGAGAGTACTGGCGGTACCACTCCCCAGCGGCAGCTAATGATCCCGGGAGGGGAGACTGTTGGTCTCACTCCCCAGAGGCAGATTGCCATCACTAGAGGGATGGCAGGCAGCCTCGCTCCCCAGAGGCGGGTTGTGATTCTGGGAGTGGAGATGGCGGGTCTTGCTCCCCAGTGGATTACGTCCCAGCAGGAGGGTGGGGGTGGCCCCTTTTTCCAGCAACGGTGTGCTGCTGGATCCCGTCCCCGAGTTGTGGGGGTCAGCTACTGTGGGATTGCTGCGGAGGCTGAGATTTCCAGCTACTAGCCCTCTAGATGCTGGGCACGGCCGGACTGTGGATAAAAACCAGCCCTGGAAATAATTTCATACAAGCCCCAGTAATGTGCGTTGTGTATGAGGGTATCACAGACCTATACAGTAATGTGTGGTGTGTTTTGAGGGTATCGCAGACCTATACAGTAATGTGCGGTGTGTTTTGAGGGTATCACAGACCTATACAGTAATGTGCAGGGTGTTTTGAGGGTAATGCAGAGCTATACAGTAATGTGCGGTGTGTTTTGAGGGTATCGCAGACCTATACAGTAATGTGCGGTGTGTTTTTTATCTTTAATTCCTGATTTTCAAAAAACTTTACAGACAGAAGTTATGAACAAACAAGCACACAAGTTGTGTGTGCTTGTTTGTTCATAACCCCCTCTGTAAATGGCCGGCCTCTCTCTCTCTCCCCCCCCCCTTCTCCACCACCACCGCCCGTAATTCCCACTCTCACCGCCAATGTATTTCATGTCGAAAATCTGGAAACAAAAAAAGAGTAATAAAAAATTTGATGCAGGAACAATAACATGCCATACCAAGAATGTAATATATTTGTTGAAATACCCATGTGGGAAACAATATGTAGGACAAACATCCCGACTACTCTATATTAGAATTAATGAACATCTCAGTAATATAGTTAAGGGATATGATAAACACAGCGTCCCGTCCCACTTTAAAGACCAACATGGATGTAATCCAAAGGGTATGGAATTTATAGGCATAGAAAAGATCAGACGAGACTGGAGGGGTGTTAATATGAATGAGAAACTCATCAAGAATGAGATGCGGTGGATATACCATCTTGATACACTAACCCCCAACGGTCTGAATGCAGACTTTGAGGTCTGTCACTTTTTATGTTAAGATAAGATCTCTAATCTCTTCTCTTCCTTCTTATAGAAAAGTTCCAAGTTTTTTAAGTTATCTGAGAGTATTAAATTTTAATCCTTTTTTATATATAAATTTTTTACATTTTTCACATTTTTTTTATTTTTATTTTCATATTTATTTTTATTTGTAATTATTTGTTATTATTCTTTTAGCAAATAGGAAATTCAATTGCCAAGTCAAGAGCGAATCCATTGATAATTAGAGAACAAGTTCGATATTGGGACAAGATCGCTTATATTTAGAGTCTGATGATAGAGAGAGCTGTCAATTTCAGATTAAAGATCTTCCAATCTAACAAATACATCTGTCGCCAATATGCCATAGGGAATGTGGGTGGTCATATGGGGATATGATGTATATATATTTCCGTTTGTTATCAAATGCATACCAACGCATGCGCCAATCGATGATGAAGGAAGAACTCCGAGCGCTCTGAGAAAGCGGAAGAGGAAATACGTCATCGGCCATCGACCGCGAACCGAATGGAACGCAGATGGACGGATGGTACGCACGCGGATGCCACGATTCGGATTGGTTCGCAATCAATATAAATAAGGACATGCTGGACATTGAGGGCTATCCGACTGATGAAGCTTGCAGTTTAAGCAAGAGAAACGCGTTTCGGTAGCTCTATTTGTTTTATATATATTTTTTTATTATTAAATTGCCATTTTTACTAGCCCCTTGACTACTGGTTGTGTATATCAAGTGGATATTGAGTAAACCTTCTCCCTATAGTGGTCTTCTGGACTACTGGTGGAATACAATAGTGAGTACCCAGTGGATATCCACCCAATTGGTGAAAATTTTATACTTTAGTCCAGCAGGGGATCTATGGAAGAGGTGGGACCATCCTATAAGTAGTTCAAAGTCCGAATACTGAGCCACTTGTTGGGAGGCTCATGAATGTGTGAGTAGATTGATTCTTTTATGATACTGCCATTCCTTCCTTTCCATTGGTATTGTGCCATGTGCTGTTTTTATCTTCCTACTGAGGTTTACATTTCCAATTGAAGTCTGAATACATCAAGCAAATATTCTGCCGATGGGAGGAGCCCCCCATAGAGGCTCAGAGGCGCAAGACTAAGAGCCTATAGGCTCTATATTTGTGAGTGGCCATTCTCTATTGAGTGTATAACTGATATATTTATCCATGTGTATAACAATACTGCGCAATTAGTTTCATTTTCTCTTATAGTGACTGTGCATTCATATATTGACTTCCAATAAGAATTGTGACATCATTTGAGAACGGACATCAACCAGATCTATTTCTTGCGCTCCCTTACAATTGAGTTTGTATTTTTGCTATGTTAGCATTTATGCTTCTTTCATGAAATAGAATTGAGGAGTGAGAGCGTGGTAGAAATGAGTGGAAATTGAGCAATAAGTGACGCTCAGCCTGAAACACATTCTTCAATCCTATCAGTTAAGACTGAGAAGAGGGATGGCAGAGAGGGTGCAGAGAGCTGGCAGTTGGAAAGAGGTGTGAGTGGGGGAGAGCTGGTAGTTGGAAAGAGGTGTGAGTGGGGGAGAGCTGGTAGTTGGAAAGAGGTGTGAGTGGGGGAGAGCTGGCAGTTGGAAAGAGGTGTGAGTGGGGGAGAGCTGGCACTCTCCCACTGCCAACTCTCTCGCACTCATTACCAGCAGCTCCCCCTCCCATAAAAACAGGTCCAGTTGCCTCCTGTCTACCTTCTGAGCATCTGATCAATGAATCAGACAGGAGGCTATACAGGGGGAGGGGCGGCCTGCCAGATTGGCTGTAGTGAAGGCATGCTCATATCCGCTCACAGAATCGCGGACAAGACATAGCCCCGCCCCCTCAGCACATATTGGCTATTGCCAAAGGAAAGGGGGTGTGGGAGAATCTTCACAACAGAAGCTCATCTACTGGGGGAAGGGGGCGGGAATACACAGAGCTGCTGCTGTGCGAAGAAAAGAAGAGAAAACTTTTCCTTTTAAATCCGCTCCCCTGCTGATTGTTAACGCCTGGTGCCTGCATTGACTGGGTTAACAAAAGTCCAGGAGCCAGGAAGTAATTTCTAGTCGCAATTGTGACCTGGCTCCTGGGATTTGTCGAGCCCTGCTATAGTGCTACTGCTTGTGGTACACGTTCCTCCGGGATACACATACCATGGGTTGAGAAACACTGATCTACAGCTAGATCTGCATTTTGCTAACTTTAAAATAGTTTTAAGCAAATGGTGCTTTGTGTTATGTATCCAAACCTGCCCTTTGTTTTGTATCATAGAGCTGTACCTTGATGATACTATGTATTGTATAGCTGTCTTGAGGAATCATTAAATGACATCTATAGCATACATAACGGGCTATATTACATACTCTGCGCAATTGCGCTCGCACAGTGCAATTTTTTTTGCGCGCAGTGTCCAGCGTTATCGCGCGAAAAATTAACGTGATATTCTGATCCGAACGCATTTTCTCATCCGTCAAAAAATAGCATTAGTAAAAAAAACGCGCAAAACGTTGCCATCAATTCACCTTAATTGACTCACTAACGTTTTTGCGCCTGTCAAAATAAATCTAAGTATACATGCTGCAGCAATATAAAAACATATACACAAATTCACAATTTTTTTATTTGGGTATGTGTAGAATTTGTAACTATACTGTGCTGTATTTTTTTTTTCGTGCTGGTGTATTTTGTTTCGGCCAGAACGTTCAGATTTGCAGTTAACACCAGGTTTTCAAAAACTTTAAGATTATGCGCGCAAACGTCGTTCGTAGGAAGTTGCGCATCTATTGAAATACCATCCGCTTAACGCATTCGCGCTCACAATGTTATTTATTTATTTATTTATAAAGGATTTTACCAGGAAGGATACATTGATATTTCTCTCGTTTTTCAAGTATGTCCTGGGTTCAAGAACATTGAGTGGTTACAGAAATACAAAATAGTAAAATGCAAGATATTAACACAATACCAAATATACAGATTAACAGAAAAATAAATTTGTAGGAAATAAAGTCATTATGTTACATGTTTACAGGTGCATTCCGTATTGAGGTATGTTAATAGGGAACTCTTAAGGGACTTTAGACTGGGGGAAGATTTGACGGTGTCTGGGAGGTTATTCCATATTTGCGGTGCTCTGTAGGAAAATGAGAATCGAGCCACTGTCTTTTTGTATTGCGGTATTGCACGTAAGGTGCTGGTCCTGGATCTGAGGTTATAGGAGGAGGGAACTGCTGGGGGAAGCAGTCTATTCAGGTAGGGTGGTAGCTTCCCAGAAATGCTCTTAAACACCAGGTTGGAAAGGTGAAGGGTGCGTCTAGAGTCCAGTGATGGCCAGTTTAGTTCTTTTAACATGTCACAATGGTGGGTCATGTAGTTACATTGTAGCACAAAGTGACAGAATGAGTTATACAATGTAGCAGGTTTCTGGAGGTGTGATTGAGGGGCAGCTGCATACACTACATCTCCGTATTCAATAGCTGGCATAAGCATTTGTTGTACAATCTGCTTTCTTACCGCGGGGCTCAGGCAGGATTGTTTCTGTACAAGGCACCTAGTTTGGGGTAGAGTTAAGATGAGAGTTTTTCGATGTGGGGGCCAAAGGGTAGATTTGGGTCTAACCACATACCTAGATATTTGAGAGAAGTGACTGTAGTCAGCGTGTCATTTGATCTTGTCTCCACACATAGATGGGGTGTTTGCAATTTGTGTAGTTTAGGTGCGGTTCCAAAGAGCATTGTAACAGTTTTGTCAGTATTTAGAAAACGTTTGTTATCTGCGATCCACTTTTCTACCCCTGTGAATTGGTCTTGCAACACTGCCTCCAGCTGCGGGAGATTTGGTTGTTTTTTAAGGATAGGATGCGCACAGTCCATC